>VXAY01004567.1:938950-1052724 GCA_013399855.1 Oxyruncus cristatus
AAAGGAGAGAGGGAAGAAGAAATGAAACTACCAGCAGATGAAACTGATTTATTTTCACCATAATGGAGTGTGTGTGGGGGGTGGAAACGTTTTGGAATACAGAACCTTCTCGCAGAGCAGGCAAGCAGGCTGCCCGCATGACAGCTCTGGTATATGTTAAAACATAACGTGGCTTGAAAATAGAAGGACCATTGTTTTGCTTAACTACTGTAACGAATTTATATGAAATGGAATGCATCATCTAAAGTAAACTGCCAAGGTTGCAGACTTCTATTTTTCCCCCGTCTGCAAGAGGTAAAATCCATGAAACCCCAAATGCTACATAGGTGCAACAGTCTGGCATCACTGCATGTTTTTTTAAGACCTCCTAAAATATCTTTGGTCTAGTCTGCATCTTGCAGAGCTAAACCTTTCCTAAAGTAAGTGGCAATTAGAGCACTTCATATAATTGCTTTAAAAACAAACCAAAAATATATTGGAGAGAAAGAAGCTTGATATGTCAATTCTTTGGTTAGCTTTCTGTGGGTTCCTTGCTTTATGAAACACTAAATAAAATCTGTAAAAGAAACACAATGCAGCATGTGCTGTGTATTAGCTAAACTTGATACCCTTACTTACTACACCAGGCTTTATGTTACCTCCTCACATAAAAAAGCACAACTAAATCTAGATATAAGCAAATTCTGCTTTTTCTAACTAGATTTTACAAAATTAAAAACTTAAAATATTACTTAGATTAATCTAACCATTTTAATAAATTCGTTTCCTCATTCCCCTTGGATATTTTTATTTTAAAGTCGATGTCAGTGAAGAGGTGGCTTTAAAAATTTCCATTGCATACAGAAAGATTTGTCTATATTTTCTGAGGTTTTCTCACAAGATCCTGGATAAGAAGGTGTACAGTACCTGATTAAATTTATGGAAGTAATTTTGTCCCTTTGCTTTCAATAAACTTAAGAGTGGGTAAGTGATCTAAAATCTTGTTTAATCAAGAATTAGATGTATAGATTCTTCAGTTAGTTTACCCATATTCAGAACAGTGTTTTGGTTTTGCTGTTTGTAAGATCTCTTTCAATACAATAGTTTATCTCTGTTTTGAGTTTTGGTCTTCTGCATGTTTGGTATGTGCTGCTTCTGGGGAGAATAATTTTTGTGTGTGTATGAAAATATTCCTGAGGAAAATAAAACACTGTTCAATCTATTCCATTCACAAATGTCTAACCACAGACCTTTCAAGGAATCAAAGCCAATAATATCTGTTACACGCTGTATTGGCAGCTGTACATGTTGTTATATTCTTGCAGAACTCAGACTTTAAGATAATGATTTCCAAGAGTGGGGCTTAATTGCTATCTCTACATATCTGTGCTGAAAGTGTTAGTTTTTCTAGCCTGCATTTGCAAAATGGAGTATTTTCATTCCTCCTTTCCTGAATGTATAAAGGCATTCAGTCTTGTCAATGACCTAAAAATAAATAGGCAAACGTCTGCCTCACAGTTATATGCTGCAGTCTGTACCAGGACTCTGTTCCCCTCTGCACTGGAATATCTATCCAAAGCCCACTGCACTTCTAGCTTACATACCAATAATTTCTAAAGGTGGAAAGCTAATAATATCAGATTATAGTGAAGAAGGGGGCAGATCCTTTATACGAGTGAGCCAACTCTTGGGCAGGTGCTGGTAATTCTTTGGAGTCCCTCTGTAGCTGCAAGCCTTGTCTTTACATTTTATACCATGGTTAGGTGAACAGATCTTCCAAGAAGGCTTCTGCTTTAACTTTTTTATTAGTGCTTGTTAGTTAACAAGAGTGCATCTTATGGATGCCTAAAAAGTGTGTTGAGGAATAGTCTGTCTTTGGTTTCTGGTTGAGGCAATGACCCAAGCCACAGAATCACTAAGATTTTATTACTGGGGCTGACACTGATGCAAAGGCCTTCTTGCTAAAATAATGTTTGCACTGCAGAATTGGCTGGAGTGTTGGACTGAGATTTGATTGCTTTGATTCTTGAAACAGTGTTATTCATAACTCACACATACTCTGTCAGCTGCAAAGTACTCATGAATTTTTTCTCTTAGATATATTTTATTGAAAACCTCTAAAATTTCAGACAAGAACTCGCTTATTCATCACATTCTTATTGAAAAATACTTTTGTCATTCATAGAAAAAGGGACAAAGTGTGACTAGCAGGGAATAATCCATACCTTGATAATTATGCATGCTAAGTATTCATCAGCTTTTGTTAACTATATGAAAGCAACTCAGATAAAATCAGAGTTCATTCATGAATGAAAGAAAAAACTCTATGGCAAATGTTAGTCATAGCAATAATCTACTACTAATAACATTTACAAGTCTTTGTGCAGCATCAATAAATGAAGGTTAGAAATAATTTTGTCTACAGTCCTCATCCATTCAAATTTTAATTTGATGTTCCCTATGCCTTAGGGAACAGGAATGAAAGAGGAGACAGTGGGAACAAGGTTGAGCATATGTTTATAATATTCTGTAGGGGAAGACTGGGCATGGCCCCAGCCCTAAACAACTGCTTTTGATTCTGTTAAAACTTTCTTTTGTGTCAGCTCTCTTCAGGAACAATGAAGCTGCCAGCTTCATGGGTAAAACACAAGACATTAGGAGATAATTTTCCGAAGCAACTTCCTCCACACTACAGAATTCCCTTCTAAACGTACGACTACAAGTGTGGTTTCAGATTTAACTGTTTTCAAAACAGAACATAAAGCTCATGTCATTGGTTTAATCTTCAGTTTAACATTATAGTAAAAAAGTAAGTGAGAGGAAAGAGCATGAAAGAGCATGAAAACAGTCCCACCAGCTGCTTTGGATAAAGAAGGGACCTCACCAAATCCTACTTGTCTCTCTCCGGTATGAAAATGTTCATTTAGTGCTAGGTGCATGGTTAATCCCAGTTCTCAAAATGCATCTCAAGATGAAGACATTGTGACCGTCTGAAGACCACACATTGACTAGAATCAAACCTTCAGGGTTTTATTTTGGGAATTTAAAACTTGTAGTCTCTACCTGGAGGAAAATTCTCACAAATTAATTTCAGTCCAAGCAAAATCATAAGTAGTGAAAAGGTTTCCATTGGGCACATACGGTTAACACTTTAGGCTGGCAAGCAAACATAGCTTGATCATGACAGCCTGGTTAAAGCACTCCAGACAAGTGAAAGGGGGAGAAGGTGAGGATTTTTGGATACCGGACTCTCCTTACAGAATATGTTTTTTCCATTAATCACGTGAAGAAACACAAAGCTCGCACTGAGAAGGAAGGGGAATCTAAGACCTGCTCCCAGAAAAGTTTCCTAGACACTCAAGTTCCAGTTAACTATTTCTATTATGCAAAACGAGACAGGCACAACAGGAGGAATTGAGAGCACTTCCTTGCAGCAATTATATCTGTTCCTTGGAGGTATGGGTTCTGCTGTGGTGAAGAAAACATTACATAGGGGGCTCTTGACCCCCCCCTGCAATGATTTAGCAAATGAATAAAACAAAAGTGTATGTAAGTATAGGAACAAGAAAAACACCACCACTACAGTTTCTGATTGTGAAATTTTAAAGAAACCAGCTTCTGTTTTTTGAGCAGAAGACCATAGGCACTAAACTTCAGCAGAAAGGCCTACAATATTACTTGATGCATGTATAAACAGTTCACAGTTCTTTGGCAGATTACAACATAAAAAAGCTTAGAAAACCTTGGCTTTAGAGCAGTTGAGCTAAATTAATCACTTTTTTTTTCTTTTTCTTTTTTTTTTTTCCTCAGTCCTGCAAAATTAACAAGGTTAAAATGGAAACTAAAATAAAATACTGGAGGAAAACTTTAAAACAGTGTCATCACTTATCACACCTCGATGTAGAAGCAGTTACTTACTTTTACCTTGGCAGGATTGAGTGAAATTGTTGAGCTGTAAATAGTGGGATACAGGCTCCAAACCTCAAACTCAGTGGTTACCAGAAAGGCTAAACTGTCCTAATCACACTCTACATCTCCCTGCTCTGTATTTCATCAGTATTGCGATACCTAAACTCTAATTTGGAAGTCATTTTAAGAACCCTTCTAGTAACATATCAACCCACATAAATCTGCTGTCATCTGGGCCTTTTTAGTTCCCTTAATGTCAGTAACTTTGTGGTTGGTTTTACAATGGCACAGAAAGACTATGACAAAAAAATTAAGTGATAGGTTATGCTGCTGATAAACATTTATGCCACTGTCTACAGAAAGAGAGATACTACTCTAACTCCTTTTATGTGCCTTTTTATTTATCACATTTTTTTTGTTCCCATTTCAGTGAGTTGAAGGACTGATGTGCAAATTCAAGGTGTTCTCACAAAACTAGAGCTCTGAGTACAGATAAGGTCTGAATAGGTAAAACATGCAGATTGTATAGAATTATTTTGGTTTAATCAAATCAAATGAAACTAAAGAGTTTCAGAAGGTGTTAACAAACCAAGATCTAAAAAACCATACAGTTTTTGCTTATAAATGTTAGATGATATGCATGTAAAGAATTAATTTGAAATCCTAATACATCTGAATGGGATGTAGAAAAATGGATCCTGGTTTACTGTAAATCTCTGTCTAGTGTACACAGAAAGGGGGAAAATATATGTGTATGGAAGGGGAATGAGACTAAATGAGGGCTGGATCAATAAACTTTGGACAGATCCTACAATGGGATAAGTATAGCATGGCTTGAAAACTTGAATGACTACACCAGCAATGTCCTGGGTAGAGATTCTTCTTTTATTTATCTTTTTATTTTTAATGGCTTTGTACCACTTTACATTTCAGTTGATTTGCTCAGTGAGCACCTCTCATCTTGTTTTTTCACTTCTGATCGTTTGAATACATTTTTAAATCTTAGTATATCAAGCCACCATAGAATGTACTTTGTAAGTAGAGATCTGGTGGAACCACAGGGTTATTTTTCACTAGACATTGTTTGCTTATTCTTACCCACTACACTGTTTTTACAGGAAATCTATTGCTGTGTACCAGGCGAGGGGAGGAAACGGTCCCAATGTCACTTAAGTAAATGGCCCAAGACACTTCAAACCCTCACCATTCTAGCAGAAGTTAGAGGGATTCCCAGTTGTGGACTACTCTAAAGGTTATAAAAACCCCCAGAAGATGTCAAGTTTAAGAATGCTATGACAGGCTAGTTCTGAAGAAGCATATGTGTTCAAATGCATATTATAATGCAGGTGAAAGTGTGTATTTTGCACTTTGAATAATTTTTTCTCCTTGGGTTGAATGAGAAGATAAAGCTTTCCTGAGCTCCTCCTCTTATGGGCCTACTTTTAGAGGATAAGATGTGTCTGGGGAGGTGGCGTGTCTGCCTGTTGACAGATGATCCACCAGTATCAGCAAGCAGACACATGATTCGACCTTTGCTTCTGGTGCAACTGTTACATCAAAAGATTAACCAGAAACAAAACAACCATTCCAGGCAGGTTTCTGATTTACCTTCAAGTTTATCCCCCTTTTCTCCTTCGCTGACAGAGGGATTTGTGGTCATAACTGAAGTCTGCTTTAAAAGTCTTGTCTTTTTAATCTTCTGAGAATTCTGACATTGAACAGGCCTGGAAAATTTAAATAAATGGAGAATGTGAATAGATTCTGTATCATCTAAACCTCTGGAAGATCACAAAGCAGTAGGAAAAATGTAAAAAAAAAAAAAAATCACATTTTTAATGATCTGTAAATGCCCAACAGTGGAGTGGGTTGAAAATAAGAGGAAGACAAGATATGATAAAGGGAATCAATACTTGAAAAAATGTAGGGATTGTTAAAATAAATGAACAAGTCACACAAACAAAGCCAATGAACTTTCCACCTTACAAGCCAATAAGTAAACCTCAAAACTGGCCACAAGACTATCGCTCAAATCACAACACTTTGTGCTGACAAGCTTTTTTCTCTCTCTGCTGTGCCGTTTACCAGGAACAGTCACCCGGGCTGAACCAGTGGGCTACACAAGGAATCTACAGTAGGAATAATGTTTTCCACCACTTATTTGTATATCCCAGTTTTGAAGTTTTTGCCTACATTGCCACAGTATGTGTGAAATTATTGGTATATCTTTTTCTTTTGCTCATAGAACGTCTCTCACTGAGATATGCTGGTATATACTTGTGTTTGCCATATTTTCCACAAAAGTAACATTGCTAAAAATATTGCCAGTAATGCTGTGAGATTAGAAGGGCAAATACACAACACAGTCATGTAGGTACTCATAGCTTTGAAGATCAAAACCCCTAGATTGAAGTGTTTAGTCAAAAATCATGGAAGTCTATCAAGAACTGTTAGTGAATATATGTCTACAAATCAAATTTAGGAAGTCCACAGTCTTTAGATACTTTGAAAGGGGGCTCATATCTTAGGGGAGCATCATTCTAGTTTTGATAAGCATCCGCTACTGACCACTGCCAGAGACATGGCAGTAGGTCAAATATGTGTACTTTCAGATTGAGCTTTGGATAACTTACATTTTTGATGAGTTACTTGCAGACAGCTGTTAAGTGTTTGTGGTGGTGTTTTGCTGATGGCTGCTTTTTTCCTGGGACTTTAACCACACTTAATACTGCTCAATAACTAAAGTGAACTCATACACCAGCCCATTCAAAATTCTTCCAGCACTGCAAAACATACAGAAAAAGACAAATTTTTCACGCACAGTGAGGGGTCACATTCGCTGTCAAAAGAGCCTTTTGTTTGAGAGCTCTGTTGAAATATAAAACATATCCACCAAGATACTGCAAATGTCAAAAAGTATCTTTAAAAAAACCTTCATGACACACTGTCATAGGCTTACAAAAGCAGTAGGCATCTGTGTATTTTTAAGGCAGATATAATTTTGTGCACTTAGCATTATCATAATTACAATACCTAAGGATAATTTAAAAATTTCAGAATTTTTTTTAAGGATAATCAACATTTCAGCTGCATCATCTAAACAAAAGTTTTTATCAACCATTTGTCACAGTGTTAATAAAAAAAAGAAGAAAAAAAATATTTATAATGCATTTTAAGAAAAAACTTACTAAAAATTATCTTTTTTTTTTTTCTTTCTTTCTTTATTGCATGAATATCCTTCTCTTTTCAATGTTATTGTTTTGAAATGATTAGCTACTGAATACTATGTACTTGATCTCAGGTCCCTTCCTTATGCTGAAACAAAAACCCTCAGATTTAGCTTTGAGCATACATAGAATAAATATGCCTTTTACCAGAGAAAGGAAGCAAAATGGGAGATTCAGTCATTATAAATTTATGCTTTATACAGCCTAGAGAAAGAAAGGACTTGAAAGAACAACACTTTTAAAGCTAATTATGCTTTATGTACACACCAGTGGTGGAATTGTTGTGATCCTGCTGTAATGTCTTGTGAGAAAACATGTGGGATAATGCAACAACCATGAAATTAAAATGGACTACTTCTGTAGGGCAAACCATTATTACATGGTGTCTTATTTCTCAGAGGGTCCATTATCTCTTCATCACCAGAAAAATCAGGCTTTGCAATAAAGTGCCACAGACTGAGCAGGAGAAGAGGGACAACAGTAGGGGAAAGGCCATGGGAGAACGGAATGTGCCAGTGTCACATCTCACCAGCCTTTACTTAGTGATCAGAATTTTGGAATTCAGCAGTTTTAAAAAGTTGTTTCATTTATAAGTGCCAGCTGCTGAAGAAGATAAGGGTAGAAGGTAACCTGTGTAAAACTAAAATAAAAAACCCGCCAAACCTCTATACCTGAAAGTACTTTAGTTTGTTTTCCAGCACAGCCTTTGAATTTTAATGAAACATTTGGGGAAACTTGAAAATGGAAATGTTGCTTTCTGAGAGGCAGGCCTGGCACCAGATGTGAATTATTTAGAGACAACTCATACTGTTTCTGCTTTTAAAGAGCAAAGAAAATGTTTGTGGGTTTTTTTTCCCCTTTTCCCTGTTGCCTTAATCTTAATTGTTTTATTTCCTCATTGCTGCTATTTATTTCAAAATCTTTTCAAAACACAATAGTGATGCCTTAGAGTAATTAAATAAAAATACCTAACATAACAGTAGTAATAAATTTTTAGCTGCTCATCTGCAACTAAAGGGAGGAAAAAGAAACTTCTTGATAACCCTGACTGATTGCATTACAGAAATGTAAAAGGGCCCAGATTACAATGAAATGTCAGTTCTAAAGTCTTGTCCCAGAAATAACCTC
The DNA here is from genome assembly GCA_013399855.1 of Oxyruncus cristatus. Lineage (NCBI taxonomy): Eukaryota > Metazoa > Chordata > Aves > Passeriformes > Cotingidae > Oxyruncus > Oxyruncus cristatus. The sequence goes on from VXAY01004567.1 coordinate 947,191, forward strand.
AAACACCCAAAATGCCATCAAAAGACCAAACACAGAAAACTAAAGAACCAAGAAGCAAAGTATATCCATATCTAGATTTTTTTTAAATTTACTTAATTCATGGTTTTCTCATACGAGCAAAGATATTGGACTTTAGGCCCAGTTCTACTCTATCAATGATGTTTTAATCATTAAGTAGAAAAAATTTGTACATATCTGTGATATAATCCAATTGTTTAAAATTTCTACTTGATTGAAATCAGGTTTTATGTCTTCTTGTTGCTTTTCAGACATTTAAATTAAATCTAGTACTATAACAAGTAGGTTTTCTCTTATTTTTAATTTAAATTGTTATTAATATTTTGATGAAATATGTGTATATATATATATATATATACAGACACACCATAAATGGATGGAATTTCTTCAAATATTGGAGGTAACTAGCATTTATAGATGTTCTGACCAAGAGGTTATATTCCAAATGATATGTAGAACTTGAAGTTTTTTGCAAAAGATGAATGTTTTATCAGGAAAAGAAATCACAGACCTACACATACCTTATACTTGCTCCATTGGTAAAAGCCATTTCGGACAAAGGTTTCAAATGTATCTATTTAAATTACAGAATTACAGTGTCATTTAGGTTGGAAAAGACCTCTGAGATTATCAAGTTCAACCTTTGACCAAACACCACCTTGGCAATTAGACCACGGCACTGAGTGCCACATCCAGTTGTTTCTTGAACACCTCGAGGGCTGGTGATTCCACCACCTTCCTGGGCAGTGCATTCCAATGGTTAACAACTCTTTCTGTGAAGAAATTCCTCCTGATGTCCAGCCTGGTGGAACTAGGGAACTAGGAACTAGGGCCTATGACTTCTTGTCCTGTCGCTGGTTGTCTGGGAGACCAAACCTCATTTGGCTACAACATCCTTACAGGGAGTTGTAGAGGGTGATAAGGTCACCCCTGAGCCTCCTCTTCGCCAGGCTAAACAACCCCAGCTCCCTGGACTTGCCTTTAGACTCTTCATCAGCTTCGTTGCCCTTCTCTGGACTCGCTCCAGCACCTCAGTGTTCTTCTTGCATTGAGGGGCCCAGAACTGCCCACAGCACTCGAGGCTTCACCAGCCCTGGGTACAGGTGGACAATCACTTTCCTGGTCCTGCTGGCCACTGTTTGTGATACAAGGCAGGATGCCATTGTCCTTCTTGGCCACCTGGGCACACGCTGGTTTATGTTCAGCTGCTGTTGACGGGCACTCCCAGATCCTTTTCTGCTGGGTTGCTCTCCAGCCACTTTTCCCTGAGCCTATAGTGCTCCATTTGGGTGCTGGAGTTGTGGCTGAAGTGCAGGACCTGGCACTTGGCCTTGTTGAACCTCATACCTCGTCCCATCAATCCAGCCAGTCCAGATCACTCTGCAAAGCCTTCCTAATCCCCAGCAGACCAACACTCCCGACCAACCTGGTGTCGTCTCTGAATTTACTGAGGGTGTGCTCAGTCCCCTTGTCCAGATCATCAATAAAGATATTAAACAGGACTGGGCCCAACACTGGTCCCTGGGGGACACCACTGGTGACCGACCGCCAACTGGATGCAGCCCCGTTCACCACCACTCTCTGGGCCCGGCCCTCGGCCAGTTCCTCACCCAGCACAGAGGGCCCCTGTCCCAGCCCTGGGCTGCAGCTTTTCCAGAAGAGTGCTGTGGGAGAATCAAAGGCTTTTCTGAAGTCCAGGTAGACTACACCCACAGCCTTTCCCTCATCCACTGGGCAGGTTACCCGGTCATGAAAGGAGATCATGTTATTCAGGTAGAACATGCCTTTCCTAAACCTGTGCTGGCTGGGCCTAATCTCTTAGTTGTCCCGTATGTGTCATGAGATCACACTCAAGACGATCTGCTCCATAACTTTTCTGGGCACTGAGGTCAGGCAACAGGCCCGTTGTTCCCTGGATCATCCTTCCGGTTCTTCTTGTGGATGAGCATCATATTGACCAACCTCCAGATGTCTGGGACCTTCCTGGGTCTGGACTGATGATAAATGGTGGATAGTGGCTTAGCAATCTTTTCCATCAGCTCCTTGAGGGAGAGTACTGAGGAAGCTGGAAGTCCATCTACCAAGCCTGCTAGGAATCGGTGACTGCACAAAATCCTAATTTGACTTATGTAAGACATACTATATTCACATTTTGCCCTCACAAAGTGCTTCCATTATGACATAGGTGGGTGTTGGTCTCTTCTCCCAGGCCACCAGCAGTAGGACAAGAGGGTCTTAAGCTCTGCCAGGGCAGGTTTATGTTAGATGTTAGGAAGAAATTTTTTATAGAGAGAGTAATCAGACATTGGAATGGGCTGCCCAGGGAGGTGGTGGATTCACTGTCACTGGAGGTTTTTAAGATGAGATTGGGTGTGGCACCATGGTCTAGTAACCATGGTGGTGTTGGATCAAGGGTTGGACTTGATGACCTCCAAGGTCTTTTCCAACCTGGTTGATTCTATGATCTTATATTGTAGTCTATATTCACATATATGTTGGCTACTCTCTGAAAGCTGTGGATCTCTGCATCTTAAATTCTGTGTGCCTTACATATAACACATTTTCCCTTGTTCACTTAGTTTCATTTTAACTCCAACAATGAAAGTATGAGAGGTTTTTTTGTTGTTTTCTTTTTTTTTTTTTATGTTGAATATGTTTTTTCTTAATGTTAATGTTCTAAAGAACTTCCAAGCATTGAGAACTTCCATGACTGAGCCAGGTGAATGTCTTCATTGATAAAAATTTTCATATTCATTTTAACTCTGACAATGAAAGTATGAGAGAATTTTCTTTTTTTTTTTTTGATGTTGAAGGTATGTTAACGTTCCAGGGATTGAGAATTTTCATGATTGAGCCATGCTTGAGTAGAGAAGAAAATTGAGTAGAGGTAGGCTCCACTGAGTACCATCCCTGGCTTTATTCAGTTGTCCACACATAGGGATGTAATGAAATTTGAGAGCCAAAGTACACCTGTCTCTTATAGTACCCTCTATTGTTTCTGCCATTTCCATGCAGAAGTTTTAGGCGGTGCACAGCTCTAATGTTTAAGCAAATGAGCTGAGTTCTCAACATAAATCAATAAGCTTTTTTCACTGATGTAAGTTCTCACCCTATCAATCAAGGACTGTGAAGTGTAGCTTCTAAAGCAATAGCACTTGAAGAATCCTCAAGTGGCCTGGTAATTGGGACTCCGGGATGGTCTGCAGTGAGAGATGGAGCTGGGGAAATTCCATATACAACTCAAAGATCATAGATCTCGCTATTCCCAAAGTTTTTGTAAACACTGGGTGACATCTTGTCATTTTTGTAGCCATAAAATTATAGCAAGAATAATTAGGTATTTCTTTAGTAATTTAGCACAGAAGCACTGTTTTTAAGTGTGTTTTTCTGTTGTTTGCTTGCTTATAGATCAGTTATAGAAAGACAAGATAGAGATATACATGTCCATTCTTCAGATTACATACAATAAAAAAAAATAAAAGTACACTTGTCTGGGATTTTATTAAATATGGTTTTCTGGCACAATGACATTGTTATAATGTTTTTATTTGCACATTGAAAGCTTGATGTTTTACTCCTTGTTAAGAGTATGTCTTGACAAGATTATTTCTTCCACACATTGAAAGATCAGTCTCTCACATTTTACTGAGTAAAGTGCCTCATACCACCTGCACACCCCACATCATTCTGTCTCATGTTTCTTTTCTGTTTTCATATCTATGGGAATGGAATCTGCTCTTCAGTATTCAGCAAACATGCCTCCTGCTGCTGCCACTGCTGCCTTTGACTTAGGCCTAAGTTACCATGTCTTTTCCGATGATGCCGAACCAACCATGAGTGTGTTTTGCAGTCTGGAGATTCCATCACAATTCCCCCTAAAATGGATCATCTCACTGTTTTCCTTCCAACTCATTTCTCACTGGATTTTTGGGTTCACATAGGACCATTTCAATATATTTGTGGCAGAATACACCAGGATAACTCTGCTCAAATGAGTGAAGTTTAGATTCATGAAAAGATGACCAGAATAGAAGGAATACATGAGGTGATGCCAAGTTGAGAGAATTTTTTTCCTGTGTCTAACAAAGACGACGTGTCCTAACTAATTATAATGCCTAACCTGTTACAATGCAGATAACATTCCTTCTTCATTTTGTTTTTTTGTAGGTCAGAGAGGTTTATCTTTAGTACCCTCTGACAACGCATGCAAAATAACTGATTCTTAAAACACTCGGTAGTTACAGTGTCACTTAAGACTAAAACCTACATACAGATGATCAGAACAAAGTCTGAGTTTTCAGTGAATCAGACTTGTGCTTTGCTAGTGTCAAGGAGGAGAAATGATTGTTCTGTTTTAGATATACTAAAGGAAAATTATAGTTTCAGAATTGCTGTCTCCAGGTGCCTCCCGTTTATAGTCTGTTTTGTTCTTTATCATCAGTATGTTCTGAATGTTTTGCTCCCCTGCTTTCAATTTAAACATGGTGCAGACAGCTTACAGCACATTGTTGGATGTGAGGCTTTAAACTGACAAATTTCCTCTTTTTATATCCTCTCCAACCCTTTCATTGGGTTTCATGCTTTACCTTTGCAAATATTTGTGAAGATCATAAAGAGATCAGGGAGAGAAATGTTCCAGACAAATGAGACCAGTAAATTTTTTTCAGCGTGTCATTTACTCTTGGTGCAGTCACCATCTATTTCACAAAAGGCCAGGAAGTCTGAGCATTATGAAGCATACACAGAAACCAAGATGTGTAATACTGGGAAACTTGGTACTTAGTGAAGTTACCAAACAATGAGTCTAACACAAAGCGACCCCCAGGGAAAGGATAAGTGGGTGATGGAGGGCAGGAAAATAAAATCACTGGTACCCTAATTGGTACACTCTTCAGTATGACACTGCAAATAGGACTGCTGTGATAACACCAGAAACTTGGTGTGATCGTTACATTTGAATGTAAACTTATTTCTGCTTCGGGGGACCAGTTTTTACTTAAGACTTTCTTTCCTGAAACGTATTGATGAAATATAATGCTTAATGGATGTCTCTGCTCCTTATAAAGGTTACAAACACTGAGCTACTGAAATAAAAGGTTATTGCATCAGAAAATGGAGGTAAGTGGGAACTGTAGAAAATAGGATGTGTAGGCTGGATTCTTGAGTTTAACAAATTCATTTCACACAAGGTTTTCTATAACGTGGTACCAAAGTTTCCAGAGAGCAGCACTGCAAAATTCCCAGTGGGTAGGGGAAGGATCACAAAGTTGGTGAAGGTGACTGTGTCAGAAGGTCTTGTATCTCAGAGGTGAAAAGAGATCACAAAAAGAAAAAAAACTCTGAGAAGCATGGACTGCATGGAAGATATAGGGCTGTATGGGAAGAGATGGCCTCAGACAACCAACAGTATGAGTTACAGATTCAAATTCATACTTCTCGATTTCTTTTCCATGTTCTTTTATTGAGGAAGGTAAAATGGTCTCTATAAAGAAAACAATATTGCCTATTTTGGAGGATTTCTTTTAAGATTAAACTTTTTAAATGTTTAAATGCATAGAAAAAATGGGGTTTGTACTTTAAAAAAATTAGTTAATTCCAACTCCAAATTGTAAATATAAGTCTCTGAATATCAAAAAGGCCCCCAGAATTGGGGTACAGGTAAAAGTTCTATATTCTACAGTATATGAGAAAATGCAGAGGCAGAAATTAAGCAGCTAGACAAGGAAACACAGATGAACTTAGGTTTAAAAACCCTAGGCAGTAAAAAGTGTTCTTGAAGCACTTCTTTACACTAAGAATGATAAATGTGTGGAGAAAGTAAAACCTATCCTTAGATCTGCAGTGGACACATGACTCTTGTCACAGAATTTCGGACATATACACCACTTTTGCAGTTTAAATAAAGCATTAATTCACCAAGGAGAATGGGGGAAAGTTGTTCAGCTGCTGTCTCAATAACTATAAGAAACTGGCAGCTGAAAAGAGAGAATCTATTTAACAGTTACACCATTGAACAGTAAATTAATCAATCATGGTCGGTCACCTTGCAGCAGTCTGCAAAATGCCTTTGGCCCATCACTTACGTGGTCACATCAAGGCATGGACTGTCATATATTGACCAACAGTAGGTTACATGGGGTTGTATTATATCAGGAAATCAAAAAATGGAACCTGCATGTATTGGCTCGGACAACTACTTCTTAATGTGAGAAAACAATCACAGGTCTAAAACTAAAAGCCAGTGTCCCTTTGTTTAGGGTGAACCTTAAAAAAATCCCCGAACCAAAATACAAAGAAAGCAGACATCTAAGTAAACAAAAAATAGGAGGGAGGATTGAAGTTACATTTTTTTGTATTCCTTTATGTTTCATGCACAAATTTCATGGGACTGCTAGTCTTGTGATTCCTTACCGTACAAAAAATGTCTGAACTATTAAGAACATTTTTGGTGTTAAAAATACCAATAAAAGTTGTTCTAAGTTTAAACATCTTTTAGCTACAAGTAGGGAGCAGCTCATTCCTTCCAGGAAAACAGCTTTGTGGAAAAGTTACCAAAGTCATGCTGCTACGTACTTATGCCATGTTTGTACAGGTATGCATTAATGTTTTGAAAAAATGACATTTTATTGTTTTAACAAGGATCATCTTTGTAACAAGAACTACACAAGCCTATTTTTTAAACTGTTTAACTTTTTGTGATAAAAAGGTACAGTGATTTTTTTTTTTTTTTCCCTGTGTAAATTTGGCTTTTAGGGGACCATGACTCCAATCAGAGACCATGAATATCTGTGGACAGAAAATAGGACCAGCTGGTGCCCTTGCCTGGTACTTTTTACATTTTCTTTAGGGTACTGGTTGGGAGGAGGGGTGGCAGAGAACTTAACAAGAAACAGAAGTTGTGGCTGGAAAAAGACTCAGAATTGGCTACAGCAGCTCTCCACCAGCTGCCATTACAATGTGTATTGTGTACATTTGCACGGTGTAGAATCTAATTCAGTTTTACAGTCAGAAAAGAATAGGAGGCAATCACCAAGCATCCATCACCAAACAGCATGATAAATAAGCTGTTATTTAGATCCTGTATTTAACCCAGTCAAGAGACTTGGCCTGGAAAAATAAAAAGTGGTCAGAAAAGGCAGGATTAGAAAAAACGCAACAAACAAAAAACCCTCCCATGAAATAAAACAGAAGGACAAAGAAGTATCTTCCCTGCTTCTTTGGGTCTTGAACACTGGCCACTGTATAGTAGTAATATACAATTATTGTTTATGGGTTTAATCTGAGACTTGAAACTGCAGTAGTGTGAAGTAGAAGTGAAAAAAACCCAATGCTTTTGTGAGGGTTCTTTGACATGTTTCCAGAAAGGTTCTTAATGTTTAGAACAGTGAAGTATTTCCTTATTGGCACTACTTTGAAAATCATCCTGCATTTAAGTAAAGATACAGAGGGACATAAATGTCTAAAGAAAATAAGGCTATTTTTCAAAGTAGCCTCTACACTTATGACCAATTTCTAATAATATTTAGCCCTTGACAGATTCAGAGAGGTTGCTGAGTAAGAGTTTCAAAACCATCTATAAAGCTAACTGCTAAATGATATAGGGTACTTAGGCATTTTATATTTACTTTATGGTATCTCTTAGTTTGCAGACATTTAAACAAAGCTTTCCTAATTTAGTCTATGTGTGAATATAGCAGCCAGGCTAGCTTTTAAAATGGCTAAACATTACACTCCTCTAATACACCCTTATGGAATTTCCAAATAATCTGTTTACTGCAAAAGGTACCAATGCCTTGCACTCAACAGCCTAGCTGAGGGTTCAGTCCTAAACCTAATTAAATAAAAACCACTAGATGTGACTTTAGACATATGACTTCTGCATACTATTGTTGTGCCACAAATTTCAAGTAAGAAATACTAGTCTCTTTTGCTGGTACTTAAGTTAGTACACATAGTCAGCTGCTGTCAGCTAAGGAAAAAAAAAAAAAAAAAAAAGCATGTTTAATCACAATTCATCTGTTGCAGAATAATGTCAGAGCCCTGAGGGTGCTAATGGGACTTACTGGCCCTAACCAACCTCACCTGGGATTCACCACTCCCCTGCTCTTGAGCCCAGGAGCCCCACTCAGGCTCAGCCTGTGATGTAGGTGCTGGTTTTTAGCCCTGCCTCCCAGATGGTCTCTGGACATGGGTATGAGGATCTTAACTTTTTCTCAGAACTTGTAAAAGCTTTTTTGGTGTTATTGTTTGTTTGTTTTTGTGTGTGGATGTAAGGACTGAGAGGCTGGTGGGTAGGGGTGGTAGATGAATTAAACTCTTCCCAAAATATATGACTTTACTACTGTCTGCTCCAACTATACATTTGCAGTTACTGGCATTTTTAGTTCAGGAGCCACCACAAAAGAAATCACAAGCCTTTTTGAAGGGTAGTGGGAAGCTTTCTGACTCAAAATGATTTCTTCATCTTGAAGTGTTTCATAAGTGTTTCAGAAAAAGTTACATTTTTTTTTTTTAAAAAGAATGCAGCTAACAATTGAAAGGATCACTCTGAAAAAAAAAAATATTTAAGTTGTCAAAGTAGAAATATTCTTCTGTTTTCATGGAAGCATTTTTTGAACTGAAATAGTTCTCCAATCTGAATTTAACAATGATTTTTCTTCTGAAGCCACATTCTTCAACAAACTTACAATATTTAGTGTTTCTTTTAGCTGTCTCTCTATGTTTTGTTGGGTATGAATAGAATGCATTCTGTCCACTTCTAAAATAAGCCACTAAATGCTGAGAGTTCTCCATTATTGCCAGTATGAAACAAAGTAGATGTAACAGGTGCTTCAAGGATTGTGTTTTTTTATAAACTGTTACAACATGATCATGCTGATGGTGAATGTGGCTCTGAGGTTTACAGTGGAGGTTGTGTATCATAATTCTCATTTCAAATTAAGTTATTTGGGTTCAGCGTGTCAGGGCTTTGCCTCTATGAACTTATCTCCAGCTAGCCCATTGCTGACACTGAAGCTTTTTATATAGAGGCTCTACATAAGGCTAAAATAGTTTCTTAAATTCTAATACATGAAAAAGAAGTGGCTGAGGTAGTGAAGCTGCAAATCCATCTCTTGGTCTCATACCATTTGTGTCCCGTATCCCAGTCCTTTCCCTTCAGATCAGGGCTTAAACATTTCCTGTCCTACCTGTCCTCTGTTATGCCCTCTTTCTCATCCTCATTCCAGTATCTGCCCACAGAAATTTTCCCACCCTGGACTTCCTTCTCACCAGCCCACTTGTGAGCTTGTAAAGCTCTTCTCACTCTCCAGCACTTCCTTCCCATATTTTTGTCCCATATTTCCTCCCACGCTAATCACATCCTTTCTCAGTTTACATTTTCCAAACCTGCTCTAGTTATTTGCTTCTGCCTGTTCTTGGGGGCTGTGTGTGGCTGTTACTCCTTCAGCCTTTTGCTGCAGTCAGTCTTTCCATGGGCACTTCTTCCTATGGCCCTTGCAGCCCACCAAATTCTCCTCCTTTCCTGGCTCTCAGAAAGCACACTCACCTTCCCTCCTGGCTTTTTAGAAATCCGGATATATTTCATACACAAAACGCAGGACAGAACTCTGAGGGCAGTGATGGGTAAAATTTCAATCAGAAGTGGATCTAGAAAGGCTTTAAAGCTAGTGAAGGTTTAGATTCTTTATTGTATAACATTTGCAAGGGAATTGGGTTTTATGTTTCAACAATAATTTGAAAACAAAATGAAGCTTACAGTTGTTATCAATAAATTACGATTAATTAAAACCACAGTGCTTTTTATAGCTAGTTTGCCGTTGTAATGAATATTGCTGCTGTCAAACATATTCCATAGAACAGATTTATTAAATAAAAAATCAAGTTTCACAGAAATGCACAAATTTTTGATAGTATATTCTGAAGTATTTCTCCACCTAAATCTAACTATTGGTTATTAGTGACATGACAGACGGGATGGAGCTGTCTCAGCCATGCTGGTTGTGGCTTGTTCTAGGGCCTGAGTATTGCAGTACATGCTCAGCAAAGAACTATGAATATGCTCAGGGGAGGGTAGGAATAATACTGGGAAAACACCTTACTTCCCCGAACTTTCTGTTGTGGCGTGGAGCTTCTTGAAAGGACTTGGGAAACCTTGAATTGCATTAAATTCCTTTATATTTCCCTTTATTTCTCGCATTTCAGAAATGAAGCTCACGACGTCTGTGTCCCTCCTCCCCACCCCGCAATCCCCATGGACATGGATGTGGATGCAGGGTGTGTGTAGGGGGGACACCTGCTGGCTGCGCGGCCGCATCGCGCTTCATGTGCTGCCTCATGCACAGCCCTTCCGAAAAGCGAGGAGAATGATGCCAAAAACCAGGCTGCAAAATGCTTTTTACCACCCTTTTACTACCACAAAAAACCTCGGTTGTTTTTTTTTTTCTTTTTTTTTTTTTGTTTGTTTTTGGTTTTGTTTTTTTTTTTCCAGTAGGGTGGGTGATGAGAAACAAGTTTGCTATTTTTGTTTGGGAGTGACAACCTCTCTGGCCCTTGATACAACAAATTCACAAACTGAATTACTCCTTCTTCCGTTACATTAAACTGAAAAGACGTGTGCAATCAATGAAATCAAATGTTCGTATATTTTAAAGGTAGGTGCTAAAACCAACAGAAAAAGGCATAAGACAGCCAAGAACTGAAGTAAACAAAAAAAAAGCTTGTAAACTGTTCTTAAGAAAATAACAAAAATAGAATTATATGTTACTGAGAGACGCTGTTTAAAATTTTTAAAAGTCTGATATTTTGAAATTTCCTCGGATGTGAATCCTAAAGAAGAAAAAAGAAATACCTGAAATTACTAAAGCATTCTACTTCAGGAACAGGAAGTTTGAAAAATATACTAATTGTGAAAGTACTAAGCATTTTAATAAATGCAAGGTAAAAATGTTGAAAAGTGAAAAAACTAAACTGTAAAGTGTATGCTTTGTCTCCAGTTCCAGGTTGGAGATTGCAATTTCTTTAGGTTTGCTTATATAATAACTTATTTGCAGAAATGATTGAAAGCACCCATTTATATGCTACAGGACTTAAATGTTTAAATGTTCAGAGGTACGTGATCTTACATATACAAAATACCTACCTTGCTGTGCTCCAGACTTCAAAAACTCACCTGTTTGGAAGTCACTGGCACATTAGAAATACTATAGATGCTGATAAGGCCGATCAAATATTGTCCAATTAATTTAACAATGACTTTTTGTACTCACTGAACTGGCTCTATAGCTGATTTGATAGTGTTTCATTGATAGCTTCTTTCACTGAGGATGTTACTGACTGATCATGGATTTCCTCTATAGTTTTTTATTGGTTTTCTGGGTAGCAACTTGGTTTTCTTTTTTCTCTAATAGTGGATGAATCACTGCCCAAAGGGAGGTACCCATAGACATACAACATGTTTATTTTTCTATGTTGAGGGGTAGTTACATCTGGTGTTTGGAGAACAGTGTCTTTACAGTACTACTGGAGAGCTGTAATCTCTTAAATTTGTGCCTTTTGTCTTTCACCTTCCCAGCACTTAACTACTGGACTCTCTTGCTCTTTTGATAGTGAAAGCTTTAGAATGTCTGGACAAATGAGTGCAAATATTAGCCTCACATTTTGAGGAAAAGTCATGGAAGTGTATAATGGCCTGGGTTGGAAGGGACCTGAAAGATCACCTAATTCCAACCCCCTTGCTGTGGGGCAAGGACACCTTTCACTAGACCGGGTTGCTCAAAATCCCATCCAACCTGCCGGCCTTGAGCACTTCCAGGGATTGGGCATCCACAGTTTCTCTGGGCAACCTGTTCCACTGCCTCACCACCCTCACAGTAAAGAATTTTTTTCCTAACATCTAATTTAAACTTACTCTCTTTCAGTTTGAAACCATTCCCCCTTGTGTCATTGCATTCCTTTGTAAACCATCTCTCTCCATCTTTCTTGTAGGCTCCCTTCCATCCTATTTACTTCTTTTGTTCTAAGTGTGTTCTTTAGATTTGATTCATTGACAGATCTTATAAGCAGACCTCGACTCAGCACAAATGGAAGTAACCCCATTTCTCTTGACTACTAACACTGCAGAATCAAAGAACAGCACCTCCTCCACTTGGAGAGAATGGCACACAGTTGTCTTCCCTCTATCCAATTGTTTATTGTTAAGAGTCACAAATAAACATGGTTGTAGACGTCTCTTTAGAGTGGAGCAGTGCATTGCTCTATCCTCAACCATAATTTCTAACCTTTTCACTAACCTTTATGGGTAAAGTGTCAGTCTGAATGTTGTGGAGGTTCCTCAAATCAGGTCGATCAATACTAAATACCAGTAGCCAGTATTACTAGCAAAGTGGCAATACATAGAAATTGTTCTGAAGCAAGTTAACGAACTATTTCAGTCAGGAAACACTTGGTAATCTCTTTAATAAGATCTAAAAATAAGCCTTTTTGGAGAATTTAACATGTGACTGAGAAACAAAGAAAAATAGGAAGGGTATTTGGAAGTGAATGTTTATTAACATTTGTTACTACAGTTTTTTCTACAGAAGTGTATTGACACTTATGGTGTCAGTCACATTGATTAATATATGAATACGTTCAGCTAAAGGGATTTTGTAACAGTAGTGGACCATAGCCTCACAGCTTTTACACATTTTTATCTCTGGAGCTTGAGTGATATCAAATTGAGATTTATGACAAACTGGGGACTTGAAACTCCCAGGAAAATGCTAATCCAGTAGTGACCAGAATGCTAAGAGTAAACAAGCATATGGAGGCACAGTCCTGGACAGAAAATTGTAGCTGTTCTGAGGTGCACAAAATTCTTCCTGGTGGAGAATTGCTGACCAAATGGCTGAGATGAATCTGAGTAGTCATTTATTTCTCTTTCAGCACTTACAAAGTAGATCATATCTATTTGTTGAAAGGAAGTTCTACATCATTCTGTAGTCTGGAGACTTCTTACCTGCCCAGTGGGATGATCTGGCAGTGGTTTGTTGAACTTTTCACACACAAAGACATCCTATCATGACTGTACAGATCACTTTGGAAGAAAAATTATACTATATCTTAAAAAAAACAACAAACCAGAAGACTATATCTACTATATCATTAAAATACTACACTATAAATCCAGGTCAGATTGGAATGTGACAACCTGGGACTGTGAGGAAAGCACTGGGGCTTTCCAACTAATTTTGTAAGAGGTACTGAAAACTATGGAAAACAAGAGGAAAATTCTGCTATATTATTACAGAGTAAAAGTTGACTTCTGCTAAATACAGATACACTAGAACAGTGTGTTGTGGTTTAACCCCAACCAGCAACCAAGACAGTTGCTCACTCTCTCCCCCACCAGTAGGATCAGGGAGTATCAGAAGAGTAAAAGTGTGAAAATTCATGGGTTGAAATAAAGACAGTTTCATAGGGAAAGCAAAAGCTGTGCACACAAAGCAAAGCAAAACAAGGAATTAATTCACTGCTTCCAATGGGCAGGCAGGTGTTCAGCCATCTCCAGGAGAGCAAGGTGGCATCAAATCCAAAGGTTACTTGGGAAGACAAAAAACAGTACTCCACATGTGCCCCCCCTCCCTTTCTATTTCTTCCCCCTGCTTTATATACTGATCACGATGTCATATTGTCTGGAATATCCCTTTGGTCAATTGGGGTCACCTGTCCTGGCTGTGCCTCCTCCCAGCCTTCCCTCACCCCCAACTTCCTCACCAGCACAAAAGGCCTTGGCTCTGTGTGAGCCCTGCTCAGCAATAACAAAAACATCTCTATATTATCATCCCTATGTTCAGAACAAATCCAAAACACTGCCTCATACCAGCCACTGTGAACAAAGTTAACTCTACCCCAGCCAAAACCAACCCACAGTGTCAGGAAAGAATGTAATGCAGGGACTAACACTTTTAGGCATCATAAACTTGTTTGTTAGGAGCAAGAGCATCTAATAAGAGTTGGCAAAACATTTCTTATTTAAGCTATGCTAGCAAAAGGCTTCTGTGTGGTTGTAAAGTATTCAAATTCAATATTTTGACAGAAGCAAAAAAATCTATCTAATGATTCCAGATAAAAATGGAAACTACACAAAAATAAGTATAATTGAAGAGAAAATTAAGGGATCAGATAAGGCAATCAATTTCTTCGGGTATCATGCACACTGTCCAAGGGAACACAGCAAGAGAATTACTGGGAAGACGTTCTGTACAAACAAAAGGGAGATAACTAAATTGTCTTTAGCAAACAGTGCTGCCGTCACCAAAAAAATAAATGGATTCAAACAGTGCCTAGTCAAAAAGTCTTGGGAAAACATGCTAATCCAAGGCTATTAAACAGTCATCTGTGTAAAAAAAAAAAAATCAGAATAATTTTTTCTTAACAGTTTTAACAGAACAGGGGAAACCGATAAAAGATCAATTACAAATTGCTAGACCTGGATGGCATTCACATAGAAGTTCTGCAGCTGATGATGTATCCCAAAGAAAGTACACTTCTTCCTCCGTGACACAAGGTTCTCTTTCATTACAGAACTGTTTGTACAGCAGTGTACGTGGCTAAAGGGTGTTTAGGTCAGCCCTGCCTCCTGCAGCCTGGATTCACCTCTGTGCTTCTGTCTTAGCATCTGGCAGCAAGATGCACAGTCTTTTTTCCCCACGATCACCTCTGCACAAACTCATTCTGCAAAATGGTTCCTTTTTAGAAAAATCAGCAAAAATGAAACCTACTTGTATTAGACTGGACTGAACATGTTGGAGCAGAACTGAGTTATTCCATATCCCTTCTTGCATTTACTCTTAAGAATAAGATTTAGAGGTACATGAAGCTTCATTTATGAAGCTTTTTACCTTACAGACCAAGCCTGAGAGAATTCAAGAAGGATTTGGATGATACTCTCAGGCACATGGTGTGACTCTTGGGGATCGTCCTGTGGAGGGGACTCGATGATCCTTGAGGGGTGCCTTCCAACCTGGCATATTCTGTGATTCTCTGTGATTCTGTGATTAACATATCTCAAAGTCACTAACTTTCTTGTATATTCACAATGGATTCTGCTAAGCATCGTTCAACAATATCTACATATTTTTGTTACTAAATATTTGGTTTCATGTGTCATGAAAATGACACATTGAATGTTTATTACTAGTAATAGAGCCTTTACTAAAGCACATTTTGACCTGCAAATAAGAGAAAGAAAATCTAAGATAGTGACAGGAGAGTTCTCCCCTTTCACCCAGCAAGAAACTTATGGGGTGTTTAGGTAATTAATGCATACACATTTTTTTCATTAAGTGCTAGTTAGTAATCACCACTGTCTTATAAAAAAGAATACAGTGGTGACTATGGAAGCCCAGAGGAGGCAAAGCTTCTGGAAGCCCAAATAAAGATGACAATGACATGAAAACACATCTCCTTAGTTCTCCAGGTGGTGGCAGAACCTTTAGAAGTAATTTTGCTTTGCAGAGCAATTCTGTCTCCTCAAATTATATTTATTCACTGCAAAAGTTGCTTCTCAAACTTGAAAATAACTTACCATTCCTTTCCTAAAAAACCACTAAGAATATAATACTATGATAGAAGCTGTATCATGTCCCCTGATTTACTATTCATTTTCAACCATTGTATTTTTGAAGAATTGTAACAATTTAGATTAATTAAAAGAGGTAGATTATGAATGGTTTGAAATGCGGGAGGGAGAGAATAGGGAAGAAAAGGGAAATTGCTTTATGTGTTAAGGAATACATTTATCAGTAAATGGTTTGTTCTTTTATGTTAGTACATGTAATAACTTCATGGTAAAATTACTTAAAAGGGGGATATATAAAACAGTTTCCAGAAAAAAAATTGTCTCATTAAATTTTGTTCAGGTTTTAAAGGCAAGAGTTTCTAAAAGATGCAATGTATGCATAACATGCAGACAAAGTTTTGCTGATAATAGATATTTGGAAAGACTTTAAAAGGCACACGGTCTGCACCAGCTCCTATTGAATTTTCATACAGTTTAACACACAGTAAGTTTCTAAAAGAAGCAGAGATTTTTAAGATTATTAATAGAGATACTTCATAAACCTGTTAACATTTGGACACTTTGCCGCATTTTGAGACAGCTAAAAAGCTTTGGCACAATTTCCAGAGCTCTTCAGCTGAACAGCAGTTAATGAGTCTTGGAAATTCCCCTTTTCTAAGGAAAACTCATTATTGTTTTAGGCACAAAAGTAAATATCCCATTTGCCTATGAATACAATATTATCAATATTATTCCTCTCTGCATGGAAAGCTCATTTTCTGTTACTACAAACTTCTTAATGTTGATACATATTTCCTGCTGCATAATTTAAATTCCAGTTTGAGGCTAAGCAGTTCAAGGAGCAAGAGTTGAACTTTAATCATCTCCCCATTTTCAATCTGCTACAGGATGTGAATGTTAGTTGTTTCAGCATTATTTAGGATAATTTAGTAGGAAGGTTATGCTTGATATTTGAGCTAATTTCAAATAACCCCAATAAAAGGAATTCATCAGACTTGGCCAACAAAGCTCGTGCTTTAGATTTGTTTTCCCCAGGAATTAATTTTAAAAAGAAAACTACCCAAAACAAACAAACAAACAAACTCCCCCCAAAACTAAAAACAAAACACAAATCATTTCCTTCCTTTCTTTCTTATGGATTTCCACTGTAACTCTTTACAATTATTTAAAAGGTGTTCTTCAGTTACAGCCTTTGTTGTACTGCCAGAGGTGATGTTGACAGCTGGATAGCTTCATACTGGTATCACAAATAAATAATAGGCTATAAAAATAAATTGC
This sequence comes from Oxyruncus cristatus, assembly GCA_013399855.1. Taxonomy (NCBI): domain Eukaryota; kingdom Metazoa; phylum Chordata; class Aves; order Passeriformes; family Cotingidae; genus Oxyruncus; species Oxyruncus cristatus. Next base: position 964,049 of record VXAY01004567.1, read on the forward strand.
TATTCATCTTTCAGAAAGATCAGGCACCAGTAGAGGCTTCTATACATGTACGGTAGAAACTTTACTTATTTATTGTAGACATTATACCATAGAGGAACAAGAAGTAATCTAAAAGGGATAGATGTGTGGATATTTAGGAGTACTTCCCAGGAACAAGATAGAATATAACATCCATTCATTCTGAATAGGTGCAAGCAGATTTTTATCTAAGTCAGGGAAGAGGAAATTTCATTAATAGAAATTCAAAATGAAGTAGATCTGAAGGATATTAGCTAAATCAATAAGGAGAAAAGTGATATTTAAGTGTAGAAATTACTTAGTCCCATTTTATTTAATGTATCCAACTGCAGAATTTATTTTCCACAGGATATTTTGTATATATTGATTTGAATTTAATCTATATTATGTTTTCCAGCAGTACAAAGGTTGTGGCAAAAGTGAAAAAAGTTATAACACCATTTCTACCCTGACAGGTATTTTTTGATCATTAATTACATGTATTTGAAACAAGTAGCAGCCTGATAGGCACATTTGAAGAGTTACCTGCACAATTGCAGCAGGCAATTTTTGTTGTCCTTCTTTTTTTCTTGGTTTCAAAAATACCAGAACTGGCTCAGAGAAAACCAATTAGTGGTAATAGGAACAGGAAACAAGAAAGTTTTGTTGCTATAGAAACGTTGCCTTTTCGTGTATCTCCCTTTTTCCGTAAAAACCATGTGAGCACTTTTTTGTTCTGAAATGAGAGAAATTCTCATCTGAGTACATCAAGAATATATTCCTATGTTGCTATTCATTTGTGCAGAAAGTTTCTAGTTACAAAAATTATAAACTTCAAACCAGTTTTATTCTAATCAAAAAGCTTATATTCACTTTAACCTCTATCTTTTTATGCCACCCAAGAAGGGAAGTTTTTCATATAATATATTAAGAATTAGGTCACTTTACTAGAGACATCAGTACGTTTAAAATCTAAGATCTTTTAAAAATTATGCTCAGATTCAGAACTAAAATATCAATGGCATTTATATTCCTGCCTGGGACAGTTTTTAGAAAAAAAAAACCCAACATATTCTGTTACTAAAAGATTACTATTTTTAGTATATAATGGAACCAAAGATACCACCACAGTTATCTGCCTTGAATAATGGCATCTATGTAGCACTGTAATAAGACTGGAAAGCACATGTTACCTTTTACAGTATCTATTGTTCCCATTAATGGTCATTTTTCCTTATGGAAAAATATGAGGAATTATGACATTTTGTTGCTTTTGCTTGAGATGAAGATTGTGATATAAACAGTAATAGTATATTTTTGTCTGAAAAGAAAAAAAGTCAACATCTGGATTCAACAAATATAATCAAGGAACTCTATTCTCAGCACATATAAACTGGTATCATAACGTGTCCTAGACTAACCTGTTGCTTAACATCATCTTTACCAGAAAGTAGCAGCGTCTTTATTTCCTTTATCCTTTTTTTCTTATTTTTTTTTCCCTTTTTCCCCATCCCTGCCTGTCTTCACCCCCTGCTCCCTTTCCCTTCCCTCCTCCCCTCTGTCTTCTCCCCCCTTTTCCCCATTTCCCTGGTTCCTGCTTTTTCCATTCTTCTTAATTTTAAAGCGTGTTCTCTGTTCAGCTGCAAAATTAGTACAATTTGCAAAGATACTGGGCAAAATAGCGTTTTATTATTCTCTGCCCGGCAGGGCCACGGGTCCGCTCTGTGAAGGAGAGTGAGCTGGGAGATGGGACTGTGCTCTCACCCACTGTCCCACAGCTTCCACACACAGTGGGCAAAGGCAGGGGCTGGAATGGAGTTCCAAGATGTTCCCTGGCAGGGGATGGGGACAGGGACACGGGCCAGTGGTCCTGCTGGGGGATCCAGGCAGAAGTGAGGTCTGTCAAGGCTGCGCCTCATTGCAGTCTGCTGATGCCACAGGCTGTCTTTTCATATATTTTTGGCAGGTAGGATAAAAACCAGCTAAATAGTCTCACTATGGTAGAAAGGGCAGAAAATTCAAATAGTAGATAAGGCCTTTTCGGTGCTCAACAGAGTCATTGGCTCAACTAGTGGTTCTGGCACTCGTCATGCCAGTGCTGCTATTTGGGTTACCGTGCAGGCATTTGTCTGCTCCAAAAGAGAGGCCTGCTAGTTCATAACACTAACCAGACTTTTATCAACCAACTACACAGAACGACCTAATCAAAATTTCAGGCTAGTGTGGAAAAGTCAGAGTGAAATTTATTTTTTCCAAAGGTTGCACTTTGTTGTATGGGATGTTCTGGTTGAAATAATGAGTCATTTTTTTTCAGGAAAGGAAGACTTCAGCAGTGATGCATTGAAATAGTGAACATGGTGTCTAGTGATGAACATGGAATTATATGATCTCTTTCTATCTACTGCCCAAACGGAATAGTAACTACAAAATCTTTCCAAAGTCAAAAAGGAGAGAAAGGCAAAGAATGTATCAAGACCACAAAAAGATACATTGCATTCTCTTTTAGTAATAATCAGTATGTTTGCCTTCACTATACATCTGGTAATATTTATGTACATATTTTCTCAAAGGTTTTTTTTTTTTCATCTCTCCCTTCTGGTTAACACTTGCAGACTTCTCAGATAATTTCATGTTCACTGAAAGACCTTTTAATATGACCTGAATATTACTTTCAGGAAACTTATGAAGCTTTGAAAACTAGAAATTTCAATGATGCAATTGGAAAGCAAAAATACAGAAGGCAAATTCCCAGAGAATTTTCATAAAAACGTAAAAAAGGGAATACCTTTTGCATAATAATGTAGGGGTTTTTTAAAAAAAAAACACACCCAAAAAGCCTATCAAAAAGTGGGGCATGAATCAAAATTTCCTTAAACAGACATCACTTAAAAGAAAAACAAAAAGAAGTTGATTAGTGAGATTCTCAAGGGAATTATTCTTACTTTTCAAAATTTCAGGAGCATAAATTTCTTCATAGCTATTAATCTGTAATGTAGTAATAGTACACCATATTTTAAATTGCAGAAAATATTCAGGTTTTTCTTGTGTTCAAGGAGGATAAACAATGATTACTGTATAACTAAAATTATCTCAATAGTAGACACTTGTGTTTTCTATTTCTATTTTCATCACTATATTCACACCAAAACCATACAATCTCTTGCATGTTAAACAGCTAATGTACGACTTCAATGTTTACACACCAAATATTCTTCCTTGTTGGTATTTTACTTAATTAAGGAGAAAAATATATTGGAAGGTTCAGGCTGACACTCTAGTTTCAAAACAAAATGTTATTCACATAAAAAAAATATTTTGGCCATGACCATGAAATAAAAACTTACAAAAAAGTACAGCATTTTCAAGAGGAAACTCCCTCAAGCCCATATGTGAGACTGAGATAACTCCAGTATTTCTATCACTTGAAGGTACAAATTAGATTTGCTTTTCTGCTTACCATTTTACCCAGTATTTTGCACTGCCTAATGGTCACATGAAAATAGCTGTTCTTTATTCCTGGAATTATGAAAGAGATTATATTTAGAACAAAACTGTATCCTATATGACACCTTGTTTAAGTAATAAAATTTACTATGCTGAAGTTAGATATCTCATAGGAACGCACATTGCCGCTACCGCAGAGTATTGCTAGAGTCAAGTATTTTGTAGAGTGTCTGCTTTTGAATAGGCTTTTTCTTTTGGTTTGACAAGGTCTGAAATCTTTTACACCATGGTTGCCTGCAGCTTTATAACTGCTTCAGTCATGCTCCTACATCTCTGTTTTGTTATCTAATTTCAGGGAGTGCTATGAGACCAAGCCAAGAGGGAAGATTAATGTCTGTCAACTCCATGATCTGATCCAGTTATTTAGAAGACATTTCTATTCTCTTGGATAGAAGCAAGTGGCATACTAGCAGTCTGTGTCACCAGTTCAGGACAGGCTCTAAAAATTTTGGCTGATACTGGAAGCCTTCACTGTAAAAGCTGTGATGTTCCAGATAAAGCCATTGTTGGACTGCCTAGTCCAACAGCTCTCATGCTGCCACAGTTGCTGATGTAGCAAGATACTATGGATTAAAGCCTTAATTGGTGTGTGGTGTTCTTGTTTAAGGACAAGAAATATTTAATTTCAAGGACTGTAACAAGATTTGATGAATACTGTGTCTTTTGTAGAGACTCAGCAAAGGTTTTCATTAACATATTTTGTGCCCTGCCATAAAAACAAGCATTACATGCTCCTTTCAAAAGCAATTTTCAGTCCTCTGCCCACCAACCTGTTCCAAGAGGAGCTCCCTAAGATGTTTCTTGCTTTCAGCATCATCACTAGTATAGACCCAGACATGCCTATGTGCAACATCTTTGAGTTGCATACCGTGATGAGGGCACGACATATTCTCTTTACCTCTCTACCTTGTTTTTTCTTACTGTTAAAGGCACATGCCAGCAGTGGCTTCTGTACATAAAAAGTGGCTGGCTGGCTGAAAGAGTGAGGGGAAGCTCAATGCACTGTTTGCTCAGTCCAACAGTAGCTTCAGCCACTTGCAGCCAGTTGAGTAAATTAACTTCAACAAAACGTATGTCCAAAGTGTAAGACTTTTGCTATGCCTTCCTTTACTTTCCTGGAGCAGAGGAGTTCTGGAAACGTGAGCCAAGACCCTTTTCTTCCACTTACAACACATTTGCAGAATTATTCATAGGTCTGATAAACAAACTGTGTTCATTTATAATGTTGAAACTTAATACAAGACATTCAGCACGTTTTTGATCCCAGGATGATGTTCAGATCATTTTGATGAGCAATATTTTTATTCCCAGTTGATAGTGGCTAAGCAGGAAGTTGGAAACAAACTGGCTATTGAAAAGAAATCACAAACCCACCAGATTGGGACAGCTTATCCAGCCCCATTTGCCTGATCAAATACAAGTGGAGTCTCAGCAATGGGAAGCAAAACAGCACAAATAGGACCACTCACTGTCCACAGCAAAGAGGGTACCTTGGCCATGATTCTCAATGCTATGTGGCTTTGAATCCAGAAGCTTAATGGGTATTCTGGCAAAGAATTTTGCAAGTATTAGTAAGTTAGTGGCTAAAAATGTCAGCAGAGTGAAAGAAGACAATCTCTCATTTTGGGAAATATTTTTGTTAGAAGTGGGGTGTGAAATGATGATATAATAGAGAATTTTTGAGCTTCTGAGGGGTGAGGAAGGAAAAAAAATGAAATCAAGCAATTACTGTGGCGATTGTGCCAAGTAGGAAAGTAAATGTAGAAATGACAGAAGTCAAATGCAGTGACATGAAATTTAGAGGATAACTTTTGTATGCAGTATATGACTGGTTTGAATATAGTCAGCAAATCACAGAAGACTTTTACTCTCAACAGCATAGGCAGCTTTGAAACCAAGGATGATTCTGGCTATAAAAAAAGAAAATATCATGTATGTTTCAGGAGAACAATTAAGTAATTTGTTATTTGATGAATGTTCTATAATGGATTCATTATAATGGAGCATTTGCAATATACAGTTGCATATGTGTATATTTGATAGAGTCTGTCCCTATATGAAAGTGTCTTGAACTGCAAATGGGGACATGAGATGCCTTTTGTTTTAAATTAGACAAATCATCAAGGCACCAGGAGATTGTAAAGTGTAGTACATGGGTAGGAAGCAAATTAAATGTCAGAATGAGTCCCAGTCTTGAGCTTTTGAAGGATTTGGAGGGTAAAGTGGCATCCTTGGAGGTTTTGTTGTTTTTTTTTACTTCTGTGCATTGGGATAGTATTTGAGATACACTGTGATTCAGTCATACACTCCAAACTATGAGTTCCAGAACAGGGCAGCTCCCCAAGGGCTAATTCTTGCAAATGTTGCACTGTGAATCAAGAACAACCTTAGCCAGTGTGTCATTTGTGTTATTCTACTGTAACAAGGGATAGCACAAAATAGTTCTGAAATTTGATATTCATGGCACAGTGTGACTTTCAAAAGCCACTTACACTATTCAAAAACCAGGCATCTCTAGAGACAGTTTTTGTGATATATTTTGCAAGGTTTTAGTTGTTTTTCAAGATCAATATTATTAAGCATGGAAAATAGGAATAATTGATTTCTACACCTGCAATGAACACTGTACATATTCTGTATACCACTTATTACTACATTAACACCAATTCTGGAAGTATAGCAGGTAGGTATGACAAGTATACAGAACACCTATTCTGGGATTTGTTCTCTTGCCCAATGTTTTCTCCTTTCTAACATAAGATGTTTAAGATATGAAACCATCACATGTATGATTAATAGCACGCTGTTTGTCTTCCACATAGACATTATTAAAAAAATATATAGACCAATTCTACCATTCTCCAACGTGAGAAAAATCACTCTCAGGTACTAAACACTTTGAGAGACATTTAGAAAAAATCCACGCATTAGAACTTCGCTCAGTCATCAAAATTGGATGTTTTTTATACCATTGAAGCAATGGCAAAAGCTGGGCAGGGTTACATAGCAGTGTGCTTGTGAATAGATTTTTGGCTTCATACCCGAGCAGCTCTTTGGGGTGTTTGCCTAAATTTCTCTGACTTTTTAAAGAAAACGCTTTCAATGTAGTTTTTTCTTCCTACACAAATTACGGAGCAACCACCCAGAGTAAGAACATTAGGAAATCCAGAGCCTCAGGATCCATGATATTAGGAAAACTTACAAGTCAAAGATGGACATTCAGATTTGCTTTATGAAGAATGTTTTTTTGTCATAGGATAAATATTTGAAAACTCCAGTAGTTCCTGACCTAGATCCAGAACTGAATAAAGTCAATCTCAAACATAAAAGTTCTGTTGGAAACAACACAATATCTTCTACATAAATTTCACAACACTGTACATACTAATGAATGAAAGATCTCAGTAACTGGAGTATTCCACAAGACCAAACCTTTAGTTATATATAAGTATTGCGTTCCCTTAAGTATAAGTATTTCTTTATTTTATATATGATCCATTTAGATTATCTTTTTTTTTTTTTTTTTCTTAGACATTTGCATTTTGTTTGTAAAGTATAAACAGAGAGAGAAGTATGATTTACATGTAGGAATAAAAGACTAGGGTGCTTCAGAAGAGTTTTGATCAGATGTTTGGGTGTTCAGAATTGTGCGTCTAAATGTATGTCTAGTTAACCCAAACTTAAATATAAGGTTGTGCTCTGCATGCAGCCACTGTGTTTCTTGTCTGGACAGCTAAAAAGTCAGGGAAATAAGATGTTTGTTTCTTGCCACCATGGTGAACAGAACATTACTTCAGAATAATATCATAATGATTTTGCTAAAATTTTTGAGTTGTTATGGTCACCTATTTTGGGACACTAAAAAGCACACAGTGTTTTATGCTAAGGGTCAGTAGAAACAAACTGCCATCCTTTTCCTCAGGTAACTCTTTTCAGATATTCCAAAATGCAAATGGAAGGACAGATATGACCAAATGCACAATATTACTTCTGCTTCTGGCCTATCTAATTCTTGGTTGGTCTCCTTCAACTGCTCCTCCCTCAAAAGGTGCCATTTTTAGTCATTAGATTTGTAATGAGACATCTGAGAGTAATGCTTGTTTTAAACAGTTGTCACTATCAACATTTTGTGACAAAGAAAAATATAAAAAATACGAAAACCCACTGTATTGAGTGCATCTGGATTGCTTCTTGTGACAGGTCAAAACCAGAAAAGGAAATTGTGTATGAAAGCTTTTTTTACTTCATAAAACAAGCAAATAAACAAAGCTACTTCCTCTGTGAAAGCCTTTCTTTTGTAGATGTTTTTAAAGGAAAGTCATGTTTTTCATCCTATAGTCTGGGTGCTAGCAACAGTTTGATCTATCATTAAAACAAATAAACAGAGGATTACTTGTTCCCAAAGAGAGATTTCTCTGCCCCTCCAGCTTCTTCAAAATTAGCAACATCTTTCCTGCTCATATGCCAGATCTCTGGGCAGTACTTGCAGCTGTCCTGGAGATGGCACTTCTCAGCATGTAACACTGCCTCACCTGCAGTATCCTACAAATGAGAACATCTGGGCTAACCCTCCAAAACAGAAGCTGCTTCAGCGAAGGTTTTGTTTTGGTTTGATTCGGTTTGGTTTGGTTTTAACAGAATTAGAAATCTTAAAAGTATGACAAGTATGACATGGTGCTTACATGGTGTTTACGTGACTGGAGATAATATTAGTTGAGATAATATTAGTTGCAGTTACACATGGCAGCTCAAGCACTGTTAAAATTTTAGCCCTCGTGTATAGAAGAGGCTGACCTGGAGCCCATGTCATCACCAGTGGCCCCATCATGCCACCACCCTTGGGCAGGGCAGGTCTGTCACAGTGATGAGGCGGCAGTCTGAGGACACTGCCGGGCAGCCGGGCTGATTTTGGGTTTGCTGCAGCCCCAGAAATGGCCCTTCCTTCTGGGCTGGGTCCAGAGCGTGAGGTGGGTGGGCAGGTGGGTTGCCTGGCCTGATGTTTGTGTCCTGGGGTGGGCTACATACCTGACTACTGCCAATTATACTGCAGGGTGCTGTCAGCCCTCATCCTGCCTGGACAAGTAAATACCTCAAGGAGGTACTCTTTCTGCTAATGGCTGATGACATGCCATAATTATCTGTGCTCCAAATATAGTCACAATTTTAGTAAAATCCTCATACACAGCAATTTCATTAGCTGCATGCGTGTATGAGGCATGAGTAGATGCCCTTTTTGTTGAACTTATAAGTTTTATTAGGTCTGTTGCATGTTTGAGAATGCACAGTGGGATCCCAAAAACACTCAGCATTCATAATTTGCTGCCCCCATTTTAAATTCTTCATGTCAGTGTCAGGGTTTTTAGTGACCTCATCCTGCAGCAGTGGAGCAATTCCAAAGCTGAACAATTCCCGCACGTTAAAATTAAAGTGTACTTACATGACAGGAAAAACATTACCATTACACCATGCTTTGCATCTTATTCAACAAACTCTTTAGATGGATCATTTCCAGAGTCTTTAACAAAATGTGTTTTTTAGGATATGTGTTCAGGACTTATTTCAAGCTGTGAATCCGGCCTGAATTTTATACTTTATGATGATGAATTATAGACGAGATAACAAACAGTTGGAAGATTAAATTTTAGGAGTCAAGCTTGGTATCTTGCAGGCATTAGAGTCATGGGCTGGCCAAAGATGTGATGTGTTTTTCTACCAGTGCTCCACATTTCAAAACTCTTTGCTGTCTGGGGATTTTAAGCAGTGAAAAATGGAGTGTTTATAGACCTAAAGCATCACGTTCTGCCCCAGTTTTTGCTTTGAGAGCCGAAGGTTGTACACAGAATTTTACTGCAATATTTCACCTGATTTTTTTCCACTGTTTTCACCAAGCATCTTATCAGAATCTGTCCAACAGCCATGGCTCATTATTAGGAAACTTTACTCTGTTCTAATCACCAGTGGTAAAAAATAGATGTGTATTTATGAGGAGATACCGAGTTTAAATAGTTCTCAAGAAAAGCAGTATGCAAAGGTAAGAGGACACTAACACTTCCTATAACTTAATTCCTCCAATGCCTTTTATGTTTCTGACTTAAACTGTCAGTGATTTAATAGCAACAGAAAAAAAAAAAAGAAATATAGTTCTATAAAAACTAGAAAAGTGTCTAAAGTAGAGAACAGAAAAAGTTTCAAAATCCTTATAGCTCATTATAAACTTAATTGAGCTTGATTTTACTGAAAGTCATTTAAATACTATAGTGGCTGATGGTAACATAAAACTCAACAGGTAATATTTTAGATGTTTTCAACTCCAGATAATTTTGGATAAAATATTTTGTTTCAAGTCACAGTTTTCTTTTAAACAGTGGCAAGGAAAAGACGATGCAAATTTTTGAATCCCAACTTGAGAATTCTGCTAAAAATAGTAATAATATTTCTCAGGAAATCATATTGAACTATTTGGGCTTATAATCTCTAATATATCTTCAAAAAGTTGCATTTATTTTACAACAAAGTCTTTCTTTGTGTTCAAATGGAACATTTTTTTAAAATTTGTTAAATTCCCTGCTTATGGTGAAAGAAAAATTGAGCTCCGGGCTCTGGCTGCTGGGCTGAGATCTGTACAAGTTAACTCTGCTGATGATAATGGGACTGAGCAGGCAGCAGATGCTCATGTGTTTTTGCAATCCAAGTCTACCAAAAAATTCATCTCACAGAAAATCTGAGGAAGGTCTGGCACCCTGGAGGTAGTGACAGACTCAGTATTAGCCATATGCCACCTGCTAGAGCCACTGTTAAATAAACCGTAGGATTTTACAGCACTAAAAGAAGTTGCTTACTCACAATGAGATTTGTTTCATTCCAAATCATATCATCTTCCCTTATGACAACTTTTAAACTGCCAGTCATGCTAAGCTCTGAAAATAATGAATTTATTGGAAAATATTAAAGATATTAATTTCAGAATATTTTATAAGATTCTCTATTTACAACCACCCATTTGTAGGAACATAGTGTTTGCTTTTCTAGGTTATTTTTCCCATAAAAGCTCAAATACTATACACCTACTGTTTCACAAATTCTATTGTAACATCTGTCTCCTTAAAGGTTTTGCAAGGATCTGTTGCCATTTTCATGCATTAGCATATTTAATGTGACTCTAAGCCAAAAACGTATTCTGTAAAATGTGCCAACTTCTTCATTTACAAAACCTGTAAAGAATGATACCTCACTATAAAGAGCAACACTTTTGAGAGCTGCAGAATGTATCTTGCAAATCTGTGATGCCTTGTATGGTAAAAAAAGCACATATTTTTCATCTAGTCTGCAAATCTGGAATAAATAAGTACAGGAAAGGGAAGAGGTATCTTCAGTTGTGGCCTTGGAAACTCACATCTCAGAGACCAAAACATTGAAAATGTGGCCAAAAATGCTCTGGAACAATTGGTACATATTCCTGCGTGAGTACGAGTGTTTGTTTTGAAAATACCAGAGGAAAAATATTAGGTCAAGGAAATAAATACTGTTCATACAAAGACAAAAATCTCTTGTGACACACAGCTTCAGGTGATCCAACAGCCCAATTTGACTCAGAGGTAGAAAAGGTTTGAATCTGAGAACTATGCAGCAAGCAGGAGAAAATGTCAACATTTAGAATCACTGTGGGAGGCAGTGGAAATTTCTCTTTGCTTCCAAATGGCTGAAAGTTCCTAATATCCAAACATATTGAATATTCCTGTCAATCAGAAGTTCAATTTGGCCCTGTCTTGTGTTAGACTTTATTTTACTGTCTTGTAATGTCAAGAATTGTGTTCAACCAAACCAAACCAAACCAAACCAATATGCTCAACCATAGTTGAAGCTCAGAATGCCTCTGATTAACATATAGGAAGGCAGGTTGGGGCTAGGGTTAAGTGCTGTGGGCAGTCCAGCATTAGTGGAGAATTCATAAGGTCTTTTGAAGGACTAAACTACATAAAGTTGTTTATTTTAAATTTAAAGTGCCAGCCACTTCTAAGTTACCTTAACTAAAAGAATAAACAAAACGTTTTGTGATGCAGCCCCTGTAATTCTTTCTTCAAGAGTCATGAAACTCAGGCATAGCACTTGCTAAATACAGAAATTTAATTTCTCTTCATTTCCCTTACTTAGTTTGCTGTATTATTCTTTTATATAACTGAGATGCTGAAGATTGTTGGAATATATTTTGCAGAATTTTTTTGCCCTGGAGTAACTCGTTCAGATTCAGGCTCAGATTCATTTCAGGAGGAAAAGATTGAGGCTTATGTATTTTAGAATTTTGACTCCAGCATGAAAAACAACCTGCTTGCTTTTTAGATATGTTCCAGTCTCAAAGATTTTTTTAGTTGGAGCAGACAGAAAATTGGAATGGATGAAAACTGGAGGTAAAAAAGCACTTATATATCTCTGGATACATCCTCATTTTCAATATTCCGTCAACTTAATACACAAACATTGTAAGAAGGTACAGCCTTTGTAAGCGTTCATTTGTATTTTTTTTTTTTCTGTGCAAGTTGTTTGCAAATAAAAATGATTGCAATTCTGTCAGAGAAGTTTATTTACAAAAATGCAGAAGTAGAAAAATTATTATCCTTAGAATTGACTCTATTTATGAAACATGTATTCATGACTTAAGGTCTCCATCTCCAGTTGCACAGTTCAGCAAAGTGATAACTAAGAAGAGAGACTGTCTCACTTACACCAGGGAAGCTCAGTGTTGTCAGAAATATGTGTGGATATTTTTTGAACATATTTAGACTAGGAATTAGAAGATACTATAATAATATTCATAACCATCAATGCAAAGAGATACAATACAGTCTTTCAACAGAGCAGTTAGGGGAAAACTCCACTTATTACTTGTAAGAGAAAGCTGAGGTATTTTTAAAAAGGTTTATGCAGTGCATTCCCTGACATAATGAGGTACTGTTCATTAGACAGAAAGCTCCTGCTTTTCTAAATACACATGTATTTCTTTGTACTCCTTCTGTGATTATGCTAAATAGTGACTACAAAGAACACATTTTGCCTTTTGAGTATTGATGTAGATGTTGCTCTAGAGCTTACCATATTCAATTCAGAACATGCAAACTGACACAGCACATACAGAACAGCACATCCTATATCTACATTTGAAAAGTAGTGGGTGTTTCTGTCATTAAAAAAATTTTGAGATACCTGTTTTTTAAGGTTTGCTCCTCTGCAAGACGTACAGATAGGTGCTGAAACCAGCCCTCCAGTTTTTCTCTAATGGAGATGTTCCACTCTGCAAAGCATCGTTATTGCTTCCATTATATCTCTTCACCTTATGCCTACTGGGCAGAGTGACTGGTTCAGGAAAATAGAACTGTTGCATGAACAGGATATTTTTTCGCTTGCTACCTTCACATCTGGTCATTCACTAAAATACCTACACAAAAGAATGTAGAGTTAAGATTTTAACTGACCTTCAGGGTTCAGCACTGATCTGGGTTGGTGTTTTATTCCGAATGCTCATTCCAGTATGCAGAAAACTATTTCTGACCTTATTTCAGAAAGCTGATATTCTGCACATCTGAGATTCTGGTTCTTACCTTGTGGACTGTAACAAGTCACTCCGGTTCCTTTAGAGAGAAGAGAAATCCTTGGTTAGCATTATAGCTCCGTAAATTATTTTTGCCCCGTGTTCTTTTCTTTATTCTCTCATATGTTCACAAGACCTTTTAGCACTGTTGCTGTTCTAATGCATTCCCTGTTTCCCAAATATGGTATCCAGAGCCTTTGTTTCTGTAACCACAAGTAATTCTTCCTTTCTGGAGGTCCTCATGGGACTAAATAGGATAAATATAATTAATTTGGGGAAAATAACACAAAAAATATTTTTCTGCTCCAGACATTTGTTATATATGGTGTTATAAAAAGAAGTGCCAAAAAGTTGTTTGAATCAGGCTTTATAACATCCAGACAGTGAGTGGTCATTTGCTTGTGATGAATCTATTCACCTTGCTTCTGGAGTTGGTGAACTGTGATAAAATATTAAATATCGAATGTTATATTTTCTTTCAGTAGTCTAGAAGACCTCACATAATAAGTAAAAACATAAAAGATGATTATTAAAACGTCTCTTTTAGGTATGGTTTCAATAATTTCCCCTTGATTTATCTCTATCCTATCTATCTATGGTTTCATTCTGAGTTATTCACTCCTTCAGGAACTGACAATGACATTAATATCAATTATTTTTTTATTTCAGTTGAAACTATGACAATATAAAAACTCTTTGAATCAATTGTGGGTTTCTTACCTTTTCTTCCGTTTGCAATTACATCAGTGATAGGTTTGGCTTTTATCAGGCAAAGGTATTGTGAATGGACATTTATCACAGCTTTAAGAAAAAAGCCCTGAGTGATATAATAGAACTGTATTACCTTTGAAGCGTCTCTTCAGATGGCTACCAACTCCACTTTTATTTTCTTGATCTTTACAAAGTTTCATGAGGAGTACTGAATTGATAGTATTGTGTCAGTTTGTCAAGAAGGCATAACTGATAGATGAAGCTTTTTAAAGCCCCCATTTTTCATGGCAGCTTTTCTTGTTTGCATTTTGAATTGCAAGATCAGGAACTGAAAAGTGCTAGCTAAAAATAATATTCATAAAACAGGGTTTTTTTTTTTGTTTAGTTTGGTTATTTTTGGTACCAGGCAACTTTTTGACTGACTTGGGGCTGTCTTACAGGGTTATCTGTATTTCTGCCTTGTAAATGGATTTTGGTTCAACTTAAAAAACGTGTTTATATGTGTTATTTCCTTTGAAGTGAGAAGACTAATGAATTAAAGTCTAAGCCACGGTCTCTACAAAATCCCTTAACAGCTCAGTAATTTAAGGTTTAAGAATGGGCAGTTGAGTGTAGCTATTCAATGTGTTTGTTGCAGCTGTCATAATACATCCCACTGGTGATAGATACATCCCACAAGTGCTCTGAAGGTCGTGCTTGCTGGCAGACTGATCCAGCTCCTTCAGACAGATGCAGTGTATCATCCACAGAGCATCCTGACTGCTCACTTTCACTGCACGTATAGGCTTCCACAACACTTGCAGTAAAAGCACACCTGTTTTCAAAGACAAGGAGTTCTTACTGACCCAAAAATACTATTTTCAGTAAAAGGAATTTAGTGATACACATAAAAAGAAACACAAAAGGTTCAGTTTGCATATTGCACTAATTAATCTTTGCAACATCATTTTAAATCTTAGACAAAGCCATGAGTTGATGAAGAGGACGGATTTTTTTCTGTCGTCATTTTGCTCTCGTGATTATAATCTTAGTTTTAAAATTACTGTACTAATTTTTAAACCTACTTATGCTGTTCATTTTAGACTTAGAGTATAATTTTATTTCTCTGTAACGTTACCCCCAAAAGAACAACTATAGTGCTAAAAGGAAAAAAAATGTGTCAGTCTTACATATTTCGTATACTTAATAACTGAGAAAAAAAATGGTTTACAAGAAACACAAGGAAAGTTTAAGGAAACATGACTTGTCTACAATTTAAAAAACCCCTATTCTTTATTTCAAATTTTATTGTTAAGAGTCATTGAAAGCAGACAAGCAGTACTAGAAAATGTAGCTGAGATATTACCATTTACCTTCAGGCAGAGCTAGATGAAGATCATTTTGGTTTGAGGGATTTGAGGTTTAAAGATAAGAAAAAGTTGGAAGTTCTTGCTAGTGCATGAATTCAAAGGCACAAAAGACTTTTATACATTATGAGCTCACAGAGCTGGTGACAACCAGCTCCCTCTTACAGGTTTCTACCATCCTTAGAGCACCCTTCTGCTAAGAAATGAATGGTATTTGTATTCAGAAATGTATTCTTGGTGGATAAACTGAAGCAAAACAGCGAGGCTAAGGTCATTGAAGCTAATCCTAACTATAGGAGAGATAAAAAAATCCTATGTCAGAAGGTGTGCTGTGATTGCTCTTACTGTGGAGGTAGATCTCAAACAGTAATTCCAATAAAATCTTATTATTTAGAAAACGAAAGTTTCCAACCATTGCGTAAAAACTGAAAACATACTTCGACTTGATTTTAAACTTCTCAGGTGTAGCAAGGACTACAGTCCTTTCTCACTTGCTTTTTAATGCACACACAAACATAAATGCATATCCAAAGAGACTTTGGTGCAGTCCAAAATAAGCACTGGGAACTGCAATTGGGCAGAGATAAACAGCTTTTTCTGCCACAAGGCCGTATATTTGGCTCATGTTCACTTGATACATCAGCCTTTGGATTAAATGCTTATTCATTCCTTGTTCTGGCTGATATGTTTCTGCATAAAATATAGAAGTGACAAAGACTGTTGAGCTGACTGAGCAGAGCTGGAAGCAGTTAATGTGTAAAGTACTATTGGAATAAAGAAAAAGTTTTGCATGGGCATTTTAGAAAGTTTTTACAGCAATGGTAAAATACAGTTTGCCAGGGGATATTTGAAACTGGAAAAACTTTTAGAGGACGCTGCTAACAAGTTAACAACATGTGATTCTTGCACGTAGTCTTCTCCTGCTCACCAGAAGATTGCACAGTGTGTCTGAGTTTAAGTAGCTGACTTTCTCCAGGTGTCTGATACATGCCACTTTTCACCATCAAAAGCCAAAAGGTAAATGGGATTGTCAAATGAAAAACTGGAAAGTTAGGAGAACCCAGATTTAATTTAAAAATTTCTATGACTGTGTGCGTGCTTTATTTAGTTTACTACAGGGCACCACAAGCATGTCTTTGATGTTGTCACTGCACCATGTGAGTGCTGTTTATCCCGCTGAAGGTCTGCGTTCCAGCTGCTACAACAGTAACTTGTGATCCCCTTACTGATCTTCTGACACAGGGTATGGTTTTGCTGAAGATCATGAGCAACAAAAGGAACACAACGAATTTTAATCTCAGTAGATGCTGGTGAGCAAAGGTGTTTGTGTAGCCCAAAGGCATTCCCAGCCACTACTGCTTGCTACCAAGAACAGAGTTCTTAAAGATTTTCCGTGGAGCAGAGCAATCTTTCTTAAATGAAAGTTGCAGGCTAATGATATCAAGGGATTTCAGCCCAGGCTCCTGATATGTTTTGGAATATTATGTAGTGGAATGAGATAAATTGCAGTTGTTACAAAATAAATATCAATGTTAAGAGGACATGATTTCACACCTGGAGGCCTGGATTAAAACTCTTCTGTCAGATATCAAATCAGCTGTCTAATTTTTGTCAGTCATTGCATAAGTATCCCCCAAAACGTGAGGTAATAGTTCATTAACATTCATGCTTGTTCACATCTGTACTGTTAGCTATTAGTGAATATCTGAATGCCTTTGTTTTGGAATGGTTGAACAGCAGAATTCTTAGTACATAATGCATGCAATTTTTATTTATTTATTAAACAGATTTATTAAAAGCATGAAGAACTGTCTTGTTGTGTATCACAGAATACATTTCATAGGAATTTGTGTATAATCATAACCACAAAGGAAAATCTTAGAATTTTGACACTCAGGGTTTTAACAGTGGATTATTAACCCTACTTATAGCCAATGAACTAGCCATGAATTTTAAACTAGAAAACAACTAAAGAGGAGTAGTAAAACTTATTTCTTTATATTGGGAAATTACCATTTCTGTGGAGAAAATTTAACCCAGTAAGGACATTACAAGTAAAAGCAAGTAAGCCTGTTTTCTATGCATTGTTATGGCCCCAGTTACCCACTGTTCCTCTCCTCATGTTCCTTATTTGTGTGTCTGGGCAAGCACATACTTTGTGTTGTTCACAGCTATGCAAATATTGACTCGCTAGTCAGTTCAATCATGCAGAAATGAAATGTAAGACTGCTTTAGAATGTTTTTCATATTTCTCTGCCAAATTACACTTTTTACATTTAATGAGCATGCAGTCTGCTCTCCTGAAAGTTAACCTTGCAAAAGGGCAGGTTCTCCAAGTTGTTCACTTGTGCTCTCTTCTTTTTTTTCCCCACTTTTTCTCTTCTGAAGGGCAAGAATGAAATTCACAATCTTTTGACATCACTTTGATTACAGCTTATCATGAATGCTGAGAGGCTTTAAAGAAGTCTCTTTAGCTGGTACCCAGCCTTTTTATTTACCTTGGGTTTGAAAGACCAACCAGCAGTTTCATTCAACCTAAGGAAGGACATCAGAAAATAATACTCTGTAAGCATTATTTTCTTGAATAATGCTTATTATTCAAGTTGAAGTTCACACAGCAATTTTCTTATGTTTTCAAAAGCTTTAATAATCAAGCCTATTGATACTAATTTTCTTACTGATGGCAATATAAAAGAGAAATATGTACAAAGAGATATCAAATGCCATTTAAAAGAAAATATCATAGGTAAACATGCTTTTAGATAGGGGAGCTTTTTGTTTTTCTGTGGTAGAACTTTCTTAAGTAGTTTGTGTTTCTTACATCTTTATGACTTGATTGCATAGCTTGCTGATTGATCAACCTGTATCGTTTACCAGTACTGCTTTTCAAAATGGCTTATTGTGTGTTGTAACTTGATGAGATCGAGCATTTTGTTAACTCACTGTGTACGTTTATCTTTTTTTACTTTGCTGATTTAGCCCCATTTTTCTATGGCTTGGTTTTCATTCCTGTAAATTGATGTTTTTACTTAAGGCTTGGACTCCGTTATTTGAAAGCAATTAGGATATTTCAATAGCTGAATTTTCAATGTCTTCTTTTTGACAATATTAAATACTTAACTGGTTAAGAGGAGGTTAGTATGAAGTATTTGGCTGTGTTATTTTCCATATTAGTTAAGATGAAGACTTGTGTATTTCAATAGTCAAGCATCTAGAAAAAAAAGTTATAAATCAAGACTCAAATATTTCTTGAGATGAAAATTTTGTTTAATTGTTATGTGTTGTATTAAGTATTCAGAAAATGTAGTGATACAGTTTAATAACACATTAAAGTACAAATAACACTTTGTAAAGGTGCATTTGAAAAATTAATTTTCTTATACTAATAAAATTTTAGAAACAGGCAGAACAGAGGTTGACTGATAAAAGGTTGACAGTACACTTCAAATTGCTCTTGGGGAGGCAGGTGAAATTTCATTGTTTTGAAGCATATTCCCCAGATCTGGGGCTAAGGCAAATAAATATCAAGAAGTATTTTTTTAAGGTGTTCTCCAAACAGCTAGTTACTGTGGTTTTTTTTCTTTTGTCCTGCTTGGTTTTAAAAATATTTATTTATTTATTGTCTTCACAATACCTTTAATATCCAACTCATTTGCATCTCACCAATTTGACTATACAGACACTATGGAAGACAGACAAAGACCTCATTATTGTAATGGTAAAAAGTATGTATGTTTTGTGCCCCTTATCCACAAAAACACTTTTTGCTGGGATCAGGCAACATTTCACCCTGGTAAATCCATATTGGTTGTTCTAAACCATTACTTTTGTACTGCATGTGTTTAGAAATGACTTCCAAATTTGCCCTGGGGCAAATTTGTGTCCAGGGGACTTCACTTGTCCAGGGGACTAAGTGGAGACTGATCCGCTTGTAGATCCAGGAATCCTCTTTCTTGCCCTTCTCCAAGACGAGTATAACGTTTTTCCTTTCCCCATCCCCAGGAGTCCCCATCACCATGATGTTTCAAAAATGATGGAGAAAGGCATGACAATAACATTGATCAGCTCTCTTAAGACATTCAAATGCCTCCCATCTGGTCCCATGGGCTCATGCATTTTTACATTACCTCTGATGTTCTCTACCCAAGTAGGATACCGCATTCCTACTACAAAATTATTGTGGTCTAAGAGTCTGGATTTTCACAAGGCTACTGAAGATCTTTAGCTTTAAATAGGTGATGGCAACTTATTAGCCCTTCAGTTTTTAGAACTGTATGGTAATTTTGTGTTAGATACATGTAGAACGGTGTCATGTAACGACAGTGAATGCTGGTATGTAATGTGGTTGGGATTGTGACTGAATTTAGAACGGAATTTATCAATACAGGATATGTCATGATTGCCTTCTGCTTCTTGTGCTCAGTAACGAACTGGCAGTTCTAAAAGCAGTATCAATATGAGGCATTACAGCAATACAGGCTGTGACATGGAAATTGATTTTCAATTCTTCATCTTTTCATATTATTTATGAAAACTGCTATCACTCAGTTTCAATTAGATTCTTATTTCCTATGAATATTTTAAGATCCGTGCATTAATTCCTTTCACATTTTGGTTATATAATTATATACAGATACAGAGCAGTGGTAGGATGAACACTTCTCTCAACAGTTAACGTAACAATGGCCATATGCAGTCATAGGCCACGGGAGTTGTCTACAATGAGACAAGTACTGAATATGGTAATGAAAAAAAACCCACTTTATTTTTAAAAAAAACCCACCCTGTTTTTATAAAATTGCAATTAAAGAAGTATAAAGACTGAACCTTGGGAACAATGGACTAGAGGAAACTGAGATGTAGAGCAAATCAACTAGTGGAACAGAACAGCCACGCCACAACATGTGCAGAAAGATGAACTGTCAGGAGATTAGTTTGATATAAGCTTGATTCGTTACTACTTAGTTTGATATATTTTCACTTTATAGTTCTTGGGATTTTAAAAGTTTAAATAACTTTGATTTTGATGTTTTGGAAGGCCTTAAGTACCATCGCAAAATACTCTCATTGTTATAATATCTTTAGAAACATCTAAGATTTTCTTAGGGGTTATACAATAATATTTACAATGTACCTATATAAGCTTCAGAAAATTCCTGAGAAAGCTCTAATAAGTATTAAGTATATTAAGTATATTAAGTATATTAAGTATATAAGTATATTAAGTATACCACAAATTAGGCTTATGTTGGTGCAAGATTGTGAGAAGCTACAGAGTTGAAGAATGTAGAGTTCTGATGTTTTTTAAAAAGAAAAAGTTTACAATCACTCTAAATTACATTTTAGTTACTATGTTGAGATTTGTCCTCATGCCAGACACATCTTTCACAGTAGCGGGCATTTATTTTACCTACTTTGATACCAAATCTGCAAAATGCATACATGAATTATTTATTCAGGAAAGAAATCTGATTTTTTTTTTTTTTTTGGTAGGCTATTTCAGGATGTCAGAGAAGGACTTAAGGGACTGATACACAGAAATTGTGATTTTTGATGTAATGAGCCAGGATATGTAGAGACAGGGCAAATAAATACTGGAAGTAGTACAATGACAAGGGGCATATTGCAAATGAGAAATATGACATTCAACTGGCCTGGATAATTGGAGTGCACAGTGAATGATAGTATTATCTCATATCTTGATAGTAATGATGCAATAAGTCAGCATTGATTGTACTATGCTTACTGATGACATTTCAAATCAGATACTGTGTGGCATTTAGTATCTACTGGCTGGGATTTTCCATCAAGGAATCAAGACAAGCAGAGAAAATCTATATAAATCTTGCACGAATACAATGGAACTATTTAGCACAAGAGTTTTATAGATTTTTCTGTGAAAAGCATTTATACTCTGTTTTTTTCCTCTATCTGTATTTTAAATGTCCACCTGTTGCTTTCAAAATAAAGCAAGAGCTTAAATATGTGAAACACTACTTGAAGTATGCAGGAATTTTCTGTATGCAGCTCCTTGGCATCATAATTGAGATTGGGAAAGAGAAGAATATATGGATGATTTCAGTTCAGCTGTGGTTGACAGATACCTACCTGGATTCCTATAGCATGTAGGTAAAGGTGTTTAGTATAAATGTACCACAATTTCTAGCCAATGGAATATTAAGTAAATAATAATAAGTAAATATTAAGTAAATAATAAGACAACACTACAATATTTTAGATCTCAGACACCACGCTCCTTGTCAAAGCACACCTTTGCAGGAAAGGAGCCTGGTTGTTTGTTGCTGTATTAGTGCCAGCTGGGGTGGTCTGTACTCACTGTTAAATTTCACTGAAGAGCAAATTTTCTGAAGCCTCTGGCTTTTGAAAGGTGTCTGTCATCTTGTCACAGGTAAGATTTTACTTGTCAACAGCAAGATTGTCGTTGACAAGTAAGCAGTCAACGTTGTTGTTGATTTTTTCCATCAAGTAATAAAGAAACCCTACAATGTTGAAAACCATGTTTTCTCACATGTAAAATCTCTTCTATCTGTATTCCAGACTTACAAATTTTAAAGCGCCGTGTTCTCCTTCAGGCAAATGATTTATCTTGTCTCATTCAGTTAAAGTGACTTAAAAGAATAGCTCAGTTATTAATTATTAAAACTGTCATTGAGTCCAGGCTGGGGTATCAGCAAGGTCTGTGCAAAATACATAAGTGGCCTGAGGGTGGGAATCAAGATGGAATGAAGGGGACATCTAAGGAACGGACATTGAAAAGAATTAGGGAGAGAGAGAGAAAAAGAAAAAAAAATCAAGGTAGAATCTCTACTTTCATTCATACCTTATGGCTTTAAGGGATGTGTAACAATGTTGTGGCAATTCAGACTTTGGAGTTATCGTTCCTGTTCAAGAATTCTTTGTCAGGGAGGGCAAGTGTTTTCACTGAAAGCCTTTAGTCCACAAATTTCTTGCCATAAAGTTGTTATCTTCCATCCACACTTAGAAGCAAGGATCTGTATGAGAAAAAATCCATTTCTAAATTTCTTAGACTTTAACGCTGCTGATGCAATCACAGGTATTGTTTTTTTTTTTAATTATTATTATTTTTAGCAGTGTACAAAGAAGGAACAAAAAATATAGAACCACAAAAAAAAAGTTATGTATGTTATTTATTTATGTGTGTTTGTTTTTGTGGTTTGGGGGTTTTTGTTTGTTTAGGTTGGGAGCTTTTTTGACATTTTCTACTTTTTCAAACATACGTAGCATTACTGAATAGAGAATGCAGAAAACAGAAAGGGGCAGACGGAAAGAGCTCATATATATTGGGCTTTTATAAAATTTTTAAGGTTTCAGCTCATGTTTGCTTGTACATGCTTGTGCCTGAGGCTTATCTCATTTTTATGTCACCCCGATAGAACTGTCAACACCGGTCAAGTTTCCTAAACACATCTCAAAACTGACTTTTCAACTCCACCACTAATGCTGTTCCATACTTGTGTATTTTCTCTCTGCTCAGTTGCAAGTGCTCAGTCTTCACGGCCATTTTTGCAGACCTAAGTTAAGCACCCCAAACTTGTAAGGTAGTAGAGGGTGCCATCATTCATCCAAATTTGTTTAGCCAGTTGTGAGAAGCTCAGCTCTCCATCATCCAATGTTACGCCCTCCAGCCCATCTCTCCTTATGTCCGGTGTTGTATGAGTGTGATGGAAAGTGACACTGATTTTGTGTCCCTTTGTGTTCCACCAAACCCTGACTTCAACCAGCTGCTTGATTTTCCAGCAATGTTGTGGTGTGGAAGGATTCTTCCCATGTAGCTTTTATAATTGCAACTGGGGTAAGTTCTCAGCCTCCCTCTCAGTGTATCCCCTCCCGCCTGGTACATAAGATGCATTAAGTATTTTCCCCTTCTCTATTCATGTTCCATTACCATAGAATCCAAACACCCAAGCCACTTAAAACCATAATATCTTCAAATAGAGTCTTTCTAAGGGTTTTTTTCTGCTAATGCTTATGTTGCAACAGAGATTCTTGCACTCCATGGAAAATAACTGTGACATATGTGTGGGAAAAGGTGGAAAAGGTATCAGACACTGTGAGAAGTGACAACTGAAAGGCACTTGGAGCTTCTTGGACCTACTTAGTATGGCAAAACCATTTTTCTTTAGCTGCATAAGAGAATTCTTACAAGCACAGCAACATGAATCTTTCAAGTGCAAAATTATTTTATGGAAAGAAAATGAGCAGTGTAGCAACAGATTCTTTTGCTGAGGGCTACAAAGTACAACTGCATTATATGCTATATCTATATTTGGTATTAAAAAGAAATCAAAGATCCCCCTTAAAGCATTTTTTCTGACAAGATTTTCATTAAAACCCAGTTCTTGTTATTAAGCAAATTATAACATAATTAAAATTAAATAAGTCTTGTGGGAAAGTAATAATATGACAAAGAACTACTCCTGATTAAATTTCTTTTATTTTATTGCTTTGAATGGGTTTGTTCAGAAGAGATTCAGTCTGAGAAACAATATTATAAGTTAAGCATGTTTTCATTATCTTACTTTTTAAAATTTATAGACTCAGAGGTACCACTTTGATATAGTTGTTTGAAAAATCTTTAAATTATTAAAGAAATCATTTGCCCAAAGCTTGTATGCCTTCATATAACCACAGTGTGTTGTCATGTAATATTGAAGGAATAGATTATAGCAATTGGTCTTTGGCTTGCTAACATTTTCTTCCTTGATAGTTGCATTCACTTTTAAAAAAATAGCAGACATTAAGATTTAATTAATATTGTTAAAATGTCTTCAAATATTCCATACTGTTAGAGAAGTAGGTATATTGGACTTCAAAGATTTTTCTTTAGTACGCACAGGTCTAAAATGTTAGACTTGACCAGGCAAGGAGAAAACCAACTGAATACTGACTATTTTAGGGTGTGGGGCACCCACCTAAGACCATGGCTTCAGGACTACGTGTTGAATGACATAAGCGTTTAGGTTACAGTTTCTGCTGTCTTTAAGGCCACGTTATCTCAGGATAGATGGAAGTTACAGGAGGGGGGCTATTTGCAATGGACAAAGCTGTTACAAGCAGATCTGAGAGCTGCTTTTGAATCTATTGACTGAGATGTCTGGTAGATGTGCCTTGTCCCGTGGCAGCGGGAAGAAGGCTGACCGTGCACTCTGGTGTGTGGTGGGTTATAACACTACTTACCACCAGGCTGAGTCTCTAGAATATCAAGCCCTTTGGAGAGGCTTTACCTTATGGGTGACAACCTCACTGTTCTTTCAGAAGGCCTTTCCTACCTCCTCAATATGTTAGTCAGGATGGGTTTTTGTGAAGATTATTTCATTGGTGATTTGTTGAAAGCTATTTTGTCACTCTAAGTAGCTTTTGCAATATACAGCAGATAAATAAAATTTTGAAAGCCATATATTTTTCTAGATATAATAAGAAGTTATCAAATATTCTTTCCTCCATCTCTAAATTCTTGGAAGCACTATCTTATTAGAGAAAAAACCCGAAACAACAGAGCTTAAAGAGACCATGCCTCACATTCTTTATGAGCTGGTGAATAAAAATCAGTGTTTATCACTAACATGTTGGTTTATTTTTGGGGTAATACTTTATTTGTTCATCTTCTTATTATATGGGGCTTTTCTGGGAGAAAAGATTGAAAAATAGAAATAGAATTTTTTCTGAAAATCTCACAACGTGTTGAGTTGAGAGGGATGCATAATGGCATAATTGAGGCCAACTCCTGGCCCTGCACAGGACCATCTGTCACTGGTCACCCCGGAGAAAAATCAGTCTACCCCTCTTTTTCCCATCAAGAGGAAGTTGTAACTGCAATGAGGTCTCCCCTCAGTCTCCTCTTCTCCAACTGAACAGATCGAGGTCCCTCAACCACTCCTCATAGAGCTTCCCCTCAAGGCCCTTCACCACCTTCGTTGACATCTGACTATACTATGATGTATGAAGAACCAACTGCAAAGCACTCAGCATGCTTTCAAGACAGCTTTTAGTCATCATTCTACACCTGAAATGATGGTCATCCTTAAACATTTACAGAGCAGTCCATGTTTATAAGGTGTATCCTTTCAAAGACATTTAAAAGATCACTAGCTATGTTTGAAGTGAGGTTATATCTTCAAAAGTCATACAGCACTTTATAAATCAATGCTCACCCCAGCTGCTTCTTGGGAAATTTATGCAAGGTCAAACACATACATAACCTTCTTCATCAGGTTTAGGCAGGTTTTTTGTTTATTTTCCAAACTCCTGGTCTACAGCTCTTTCAGTCTTTTTTAGTTATGTCTTTTCCTAAAGACTTTCTTGTTACATATATTGAAAAAAAAGGAAACATGGTGATATTTTTTGTGAAGTAAAATAAAAAAAATCACACTCCAAATTAGTTCAGGCATTAGATTGTTAATGTATCCTTTTTGGAGAGAGATTACAAATCTGACTATAAGCTTTTCAAAAATGAGATGAATATGTAGTGATGATTTTCTTCCAACATGACCTTACTAGTTATTTTGCCAAGCAGAAAATGTGTATCCCTACATGAGGGATAAATAATCATTTTAATTTATTAGTGCTGTGCTGCACTGTTGTTCTGGTACAGAATAAAGGAACTTTGTGGCAGAAAAATTTGGTGCCAGACGATAATACTGGTCTATGGTACATCACTCAACTAAATTTGAATTTGCATTCTTACTATTGGTTGTTACTATTAGGCACAGTGACAAACATTTTAACTTCCTGGAATATCCTGTTCTTAACATACAGAAGACATCCATTTTATGCCATTAAGCCTGGAGTACTACAAAAGAATAGTTTTAACCTGATTGCGGGAAAACTCTTTTCTATAGACTACCTGGATAATCCCAAGATCACTAACATTTGCAACCAGAAGTGTCAGCTGCTACTGCTTTTACTAAACAACCCCTCCCCTGATTTTCCAAACATAAGGAAAAGGTCAAAAGTAATTAAATAAGCAGAGGATCTGGGTTGTTCTGCTTTTCTGATGCAGCCCACCCAAAACTTCAGTGGATATATCCGCAAGAAGAAAAAGGACTTCTTCCAGAACAGAGGGATTTTGTCTGAGGCAATTCTGATTCATTTGAGACTTTTCAATATTGCTATAATGATAACTGGTGACATGGAAATAAGTTGTACCCATAAATTAAGGTGGTTCAGATTGTGCTGGCACTGTGATGCAGCAATAGGATCGCTGTCATCATGGACAGATCATCCAAAGTTTCCTCAGGTAGAAGTAAGGGAGGGTAGCACCTGATGTCAGTGTCCCACAATTTTGTGCCCTGAAACCTTATGGAGGTTTTAATCTTAATTTCTCTGTGTGGAAGCGTAGACCAGTCTATAATCTAGGCTTCTATGAATGGAAAGAACTTTATCCTTCATAGCCTTTTTTGTTTTTATACGTAGCTATTTTGAGTTATAGAGGATAAATATTTGCACTCTGGAATACAAATGGGATTAATGTATTTTTTTCTTTCTCTCAATGACTAGTATTTAAATCAAGAACTTCATTTTATTTAGAGCATAACTTGGTGAGTTCTTATATAAACTCAATTTCTATTTTTCATGGCCTTCTTTACCTATGTGTTGGTTAGACATAAGTGAAATTATAATGTAAGACAAAAATTAGGAAAACATTTCTAAATGTTGAGTATGGGAATTGTGGATCCTCAACCGATCTTATTTGCAGCAGTTCAGAATCTAGTATTTTATTTGACAGTGTAGCCTATGCTGTTATACTGTGTTCCCATATCACTGGATAACCATGCAAAAGGTAAAATCTTCATACACCGTCTTGGTGCACAAGTAAAATTACTTTTTAAAAAATCTTAATACAACACAACATTTTTCTATATGACTTTCTTCCTATTTCTACTCTCTCTAACCATAGGGTTAAATAAGATGGTGAGGAAGAATGTGGTTTTAATTCAAAACTTTAAAAAATATTTAATTACAATTTAACACATACTTTTTACATCTGTCTTTAGAAAAAATAAAAAGCATTTGTGGCAGCTTGATAAAATAAACTTATTGCTCATTATAAAAATATTAAAAGAAGCACCAAATATAGCTTGTTCTGAGCTCTTTTTTACCTCAAAATAAGGGTAGCTGGACTGCATCATAAGGAATAGGCCATTATGTTTTAGAATTCTACTTTATTAAGAGAAGTGGAGCATGCTGCAACATTTCAGTATACAATTCAACCACTGCAGTGCTGAAAAAGTTGACTTCTTCAAACCAGAGACTTGTGAAAAAGAATTTCTGAACAAGTGCTTGTGGCTCCCTCCGATGGTAGGAGGTTACTATTGCTGGGGCTGTGCCAGACGAAAGCCTGTGATAGCTGGGAGCAGCCATCCTAGAGTACCAACAGCTCCAGGAAATGCTTTGTCAGTGGGATTTATGGCTTGAACAGCACAAAAAAGTCATGAATAGGGGAATCTCTTTCTGTTGTAAATTGAATCTATTCGAGTGTGAAGATAAATTGAGATATATTTCTCTACTGATGAATTGTATTTTTCCACCATCAGAGGTGAACAATTTAAAGAATATTTAGATGATAAAATTTGAGATTGGGTCTGTTATACAGTAGATTAGTACTAAAAAGATAATTTTTAATTTTTTTTAAAAAATAATTTAAAACAGGACTTTTTTTTGTGTTCAATATATTATAGATATAGCACGTAATCAATCAGGAAAGATGCATCGAACACCTAGAAGGCAGGTTCCTAGACAAGAGCTGAGAACAATCATACAGGTGGAAGATATGACCTTTATGACCTATCCAAAACCTGAAGCTACATTCAAATTACAGTAAACAAATTATTTCATGGTTAGCTAAATAATAATAATGACGTAAATCAGAATTTTTTAATTATTATTATTTAAATGAAAAGAATCATCAAGCATGAAGGGAGAAAAAACCCAAACAACCCAGGCGTGGCTGATGTCAGAGTATAAAAGGTAATATTTCTGGCAGCAGGGGTTAGGCAGTCACCCTTGTACATCACCAAATTCCACTGTTTCTAGCTGGATGTTGAGAGCTTTGATTATCTGGATCCTAAGGACAGAATGCAAATGCTCCTGCTTGCCAACGTTAGTGTTAGCTAATGTTACAGCTTAAACCTCTCTTTCTTTCGCTTCTATAAATTACCGGGAGCGCTAAATTCCCACGACAGCGCCGTCAGAGTGGGACGTGGTTCCAGCAGACTTTTCTCGCGGGGTTCCTCCGTCTCACCTTCGAGACGCGTTTTCTGCGGAGATGCCGCGGAACAAAAGTGTGATATGCAGAGACCTCTAGAGACTGGAAAAACGAACTGCACCTGACGGCGGGCAGGGAGAGCTCCGCGGTGCGCGGTAGTGAAATCGCTCGGGGAGCTATAAAGCAGGCTATAAAGAGAACAAGGTAACGTTCAGGCTCTTTTAATCTCTGCGGTAAAAGTCGAGTTCTTAAGAGTGGTATAGTTTAGCTTAATTCCTTCGAAGCCAGTAAAAAAAGGGTAAAATATATCTCATTTTTGGGATTTAACAAAAGTCCTACACCCTAAATGTACTTGATGCTTTTTGTCTGTAAAAATACAATGTTAAATAACAGATTTTTCAAGCAGGCCGTGATTTCATTTGCTATGCTACAAGCTCCTGGAATTTGGAATTAATTTGTGAACCCATTAATATAGGACTGCTTGTTTTTCATTTGTCTGAAGTCTGTTTAGAGGCTGCATCTCTTAACATTGTCTGAGAGATGTCACAAGGTTCCAGTTGAGTTCAGAGCTAATTACAACTCTGAAAGAGACCTCTGTGGGATTGTCATTAGCTCTGCTTATAATTCAGACCAAGGTGTTACCTCATTTATTTTCCCAGTGAGCAGCTCTTGATATGTTTGACCATGGAAAAATTGTGCTCACCTTGAAGTACACTGAAGCTTACAACTACAACTACAGCTGAACCTTTGTGTTGCTGCTTCTGTACTTTTTAATGCTATTAAATGTCTCCAAGTCCTCAGCTATGTGTCAGGTATAAGTCATAGCTTCAGTGGATTCTCTTCTGTGTTTTTAAGCACAGGGAATTTGAATTGGAAATACAAAACAATAAGCTTTGGCCTTAAGTGCTCGTTCCCATAATTACTACAACATATCATCTGTTTTTTCTGAGTCCTTGATTGTGGATATACTGCTGAAATCAATTATTGGGCATTGTAAATTCTGATTCTGTAGAGATGAAGGACAGAGAAAATTGGGTGTTTGCAGGTTGTTGAAAAACCAGTATGCAGATCCAAAATCAGATCCAAATTGTTTCAAGAAAAGGTGATGCTGCAATCAATTTTTTAAAGTCTTTGCCCAAAGGTGGAACTGACTAAGCCAAATCACCAACTCTCTGCAAAGTATGAGGAAAGGCAGAGTTAATTTTTTAATTAAATGATAGTCAGATGCAGGTAGGCACCTGCCTCTGTTTTTTCATGTCTGAAATACTTGTTAGGGTTATGTTTTGCTGATGTTACTTCATGGAGCTATCCCTGTCCCAAGCCATTTTGATTGCCAGCATGGAAAACTGGAGACTGCATTGAAGTAAACAAAGATAACTCTTTGCAATATGAAAGCAGAAAAAGTAGGAGAAGCCTAAATTCCACCTCTGGAAATGAGTTTTGGCTTGTGGTCTGCAATATTTTCCAGATCACAGATACTTTTTTTCCGCTGTTTTCACCACATGTGTTAAACCTGTGAAGTGCATGTCCAATGCCTGTAACATCTGTGATTGTATTATGCCTACAATGAACCTTAGAAGTTTACTCTTTGAAAGTCTTTGCCCTTCAGGCTATTACACATGTTTTTAAGCCAGAGATTCAACATTCATTTAAGAAGTCAATATGAACATCTAATGAATATCTAAGAGAGCTTGGGGAAATTAAAGGTCTTGCTCCTAAAATTGTATAACAAAAGCAGAATTTGACTTTTTGATACTTAGCACTCTGCGAACTAGACTTTCTCTTTTTGCCCAGAGAAACAGAAGAAATAAGAAGTAGGCCTATTAATCTGTTCTCAAAATCCCCAATGGTCAGAATTTCTAAAACTTTCAAGTAAACCTACCCAGAAAATGAACTTGCCAAATAAAAGTTGATGGTAAGATATGATCTGTAGGAGGGACATTAATCTGCTGGGCTGTGCCTAAAGTAGTTCACTAGAGTTCAGAGGACCTTTTTCTCCCAGAAGATTTAAGCCTTGCTGAGGGCAGGCTGGAAGGTATTTTCTGAAGGCAGTCTGCCTTGAGATCAGTGTACGCAGAGGCTGAAGAGGTAGAGGTAATTTTCATAGGTTTTCAAAATGCATTTCAAGATATTTTGTGTGTACTGACACCCAGACTTTCAGGGTCACTTCTCTGAGAACACCCATTTCATGCTACCAGACTTCACGAGCAGCAGCGCTGTCCTTCAGGACAGAAACCAGCATGTTTGATATAGGCTTGTGGTGATTAATTGTAAGGTGCAGTGACTTCAGCCTGGCTTTGAGCATCCAGCTAGAGGTACTGAAAAACGTGCTCATTATTTTGTACATTTTCATCCAAGTGCCACTCTGGTGGTTGGTGTGTCGTCGCTACCTGTCAGTTCTTGTGTTCATCCACAGTTTCACCTGTAATGAACTTTAATTAGATGCACTGAGGCTTAAACACTTTTTTTTTTTTTTTTAAAGTCTAACTGCGTGACCTTGTGTTTCTTACTTTTCCCATCAAGTTAGAAGAAGGTGTATCTGTGGGAATAGGAGGAACTGATTTCACCCTCACTTCTAACCCGACATCAAACCATCATTTTTGGGGTTTCATTTCTTTTAGTTAAAAAAAAAAAACGGCAAGATTTTGGAGTAGAAAGGAAGAAATGTGCTGAATTCATATCTTCTATCCAAGAGTGAGCTTTCACGGAATCTGAAGATCTATGACATTAAAAAAGAATCTAATAACTCTAAGGGAGGCTAGAGGCTTTTCTTAAACAAAAAAAAATATTAATTGTGGAGTTGTTTTTTTTTGTTTGTTTGTTTCAGTGGCTTCTTCAGAGTTAATAGTTGTTGGGAATGGTTATTGAGTTAAGATAAAAACAAAATAAACCCGAACAGATAAGTTTAAACCCATTACCTAGGAAGAAAGTTAGAAAAACTATCTAAATACTCATAATTCTGAAAATTAAAAAGTAAAAAAAAAAAAATAAACTAATGAACTCCATGAATTTTTGACAGATTTCAGTTCAGTTTCAGTTACTCACTATGTCAAATTTTTACTGCAGTTCCACTGAGGGTATCTTGCTGGGTGCTCTGAACATCTTATCCAGGAGATGAGAATGTCCTAAGTTGCCAAAAGTTTTGCAGGCAAAAGTAAGAAAAAAAGAAATCACACTCATTTGTCCTATTTTCTCCAGGTTTCCAGGTCACTGTTTGAAGGTATTTTAAGACAATACCTTTTATTTTTCCTTTTTGAAAATACAGTATTGAAGTTGAAAGGCCTGATTGCACTTTATGAAGGGATTAAAGTATCTACTGTACTTTGGATTCTTTGTCAAGAAAGTCCTGTGTAGGTCAGGAAGAACTGAGTAGGAATCTCATTTCCTTGTTTAGTCTTCATCTTATGCCTTATGTGGTTGTTTGAGTAAGACCCAGACTGTAAATAACCTTTAGTACCAGCAGTAAAGGTCAGTATTTAACCAAGTCACTCTCTGCTGCTTAGGTGGCTTGTACAGGCAGGAGCACCTGAATTGATCTATTAATTTATCTTTTGCCTACGTTTCTTCAGAATCCTCAGTTTAAGGACAGAGGAGAGCATCCTAATCACCAGGCAATCCTGCCAGAGTGAGAGATCAGAGAGGGCAGCACTCTGATAAAGAAGTGCAAGGAATCATGGACAGAGAAGCCACATAAGTATGTCTCTAAAGTCAACTGGTAGGATCAGTAAGAACTGAAAGAGGCTAAATTGCTGAGAAGGGAAGAATTATTCCCTGATAGCTTCTCAAAGATACAGACTGGTATAGTTGTCTGCTTCTGGACAAGTCTTTTATATATTTCTCTTTGACATAAAAATATGTCATAAAGTATGGAGTGGTCTTGCAAGGGTTATTTTGATGCATTTTGTTTCAGAAGAATAATTTAAGCATAGAGAAATCAATTACTCCTGTGGCAGTTAGGTTTGATGACATTTGAAAAACAAGAAAACAAAACATAGAAGTTAAACATAATTGTGTGTATTTCAGTTGCCCACATAATCTTGCATAGATGCGGACTTAGACTGTGTTTTAAATGTCTGTTCCTCATGACAAAAAACAGAGTTGATGAGAATTATCCAGTCATGTGCATGACTAGAGAAAAACAGATGCTGTTGAAGCTGTGCACTTCCATGCAGGGTTCTTCAGTGCTCTGCAGTAGTAGCCCAGAAGTATCTAAGAGTCACAAGGGGGAAATTACATGAAGTGGAGAAAACACTGATTGGCATATTAATTTTAAGGTTGTAAGGGACTAGATGAATTAGATATAGCAACTGGTTATGTTGAAAAGGGAGAGTATCAGGCTGCAAGAATGTTACCGGAATAAATTTTAAGTCATTTAATTAGTTATCTTGGCACACAAGAAGAAGGATGGTGTAAATGAAATTTACTAATGACACAAAGCTGGAAACCCTTGGCTTGACAGAAGAGAATGAAAATGTCAAATAAAAATCCTAGAGGGATAGAGTGAGAGAAGTGGGATGAAGTTAAAGGCTATAAATATAGATTCTATCTGTATTAGAGGTGAACATCATTCATTCTGCCATGAGAGTGACCATCTGAATCTGATTGGAAGAAATAAAACATAGTAAGTCTAAAATTCCAAACATTTCATTCGATGGATGTCTAACATTAATTCTCTTTCTGTGCTCCCAGGAAATGGTTTCCTAAGGGTAAGGTGCTGTTCTGTCTGGTGTCTGCTGTGTGGTTGTGCAGATATTTGTAGTTTTTAAAGACTAATGGTGGTGGATAAAACCTCTAAATCTTTCTGCTTACCCAAAACATTTCTGGTTTTTGAGTTACTGTATGTCATCCTATCCCCTCATCCTGTCTATTCGATGTTTTCCAATAGTTATCAGGAAGAATTTAGCAGTCAGTCACACGGGGACCAAACCTGTATGTCCAGTATCAGGCTTAAAAACCAGAGGATTAGTTCTTCCCATTTCTTTTTAAAGATGACTAGGCCTCAGAAACACAACTAGCTCTGAATGAACAACCCCTGTGCAACACTCCACAGCCCAGATGACTTCTGGCAGAACCGGTGTAGGTTAATTAATTGAACTGGGGGCTAATTAATGGAACCGGGGGCTAATTAATTCAACTGGACAAAACACTGATAAGCATGTCAATTATAAGCTGGTGAGGAATAAGATAAATTTTTCTTTGGGAAGTCTTAACACAAAGGCTCTAAAGTTGAAATGTTTTTTCACCAAAATATGTTTTCCTCTGGAAACAGGCTTTCATCAAGATTGAGGGTACAACAAAACAAATGTTTTAGTTTAATTGTATGTATTTTACTTTAAAGAGATTCGATTCTTTACTGTTAATGTACACAAAATTTACTTTTTCCATATAGAAACATATAGATGCTAGAATCAAAGTTCTTAAAACACGGAAGCAGAACATTTTAGGAATTATATAGAAAGTATCACTTGAACTGAAAAGTTTCATGTTATTTCTTGATAGACAATTCTTTATCCCCATCTCCATTTTATAATCATTTCAAATAATACCTTACAATTAAGTGAAGGAAGTTTTGGTGATATTTCCCTTTATCACATCTTAAATTTACATGGAATATGAAGTACAGAGTGGGGGATTGCTGAATGGCTTAATTTAAAATTTTCAAATATTCATGAAGTGTTTCATTTCACGTTGTGAGTAAAAAAAGGATGCCAAGTATTTATTGCTAAGGGTTGATGAGAAGTTAAGGGAGTGACACATTCGTAGCATTCTAAATATGTTGAAATAATACTAGAAATTACAAAATATAATGATCATATTTACCGACCAAGAATGCAGAATGTGTAATAAAGAGACAGATTGCAGCTATATAGAAACCATGGGCATTAAGAATGTCTTCTTCTAGTCCAAAACATTTTAGTTTCATTCTTCCAAACTTGTTATTAAAAATGTTTCATGAATAGCAAAAAACTGTTTCCACTCACTTTTTTTCCCCACTTTCCAATTTATATGCTTCAGAGGCATTGATTTCTTTCTTAATGTGTCAATTGTAATCAATACTTGCAGTGAATTACGGTCATGTTCTTCAACATGTTTGCTGCTCCACAGGGAGATCCACAGCACACAAAACAGTCTGTGGAGCTCTAAATTGTTTGCAAGAGATTACTGAGTACTGTGAACTTTTTTCCTGTGGACGTGTGCTGGTTTTAGCTGGGGTAGAATTAATTTGGTATTAATTAATTTGGCTGGTATGGGGCTGTGTTTTAGATTTGTGCTGAACACAGGGTTGATAACATAGAGATGTTTTTGTTGTTGCTGAGCAGGGCTCACACAGAGCCAAGGCCTTTTCTGCTTCTCACGCCGACATTCTGGTGAGGAAGTTGGGGGTGCAGGGATGGTTGGAGGAGACACAGCTGGGACAGGTGACCCCAACTGACCAAAGGGATATTCCAGACCATATGACACCATGCTCAGTATATAAAGCGGGGGGAAGAAGGTGGAAAGAGGGCATGTGACAACATTTGTCTTCCCAGGTAACCACTACAGGTGATGGGACCCTTCTTTCCTGGAGGTGACTGCCCATGGGATGCAAGGAATTAACTCCTTTTTTTGCTTCCTTGTGTGTGTGGCTTTTGCTTTCCCTATGAAACTCTCTTTATCTCAACCCATGAGTTTTCTGGCTTTTACCCTTCCAGTTCTCTCCCTGATCCTACTGGTGGAGTGAACAAGTGTCTGTGTGGGGCTTAGATGCTGGCTTGCATTAGACCACGACAGGGCTTAAGGTCGAGCAGTTAAAAGGACAAATTTCACTCTGAATGAGGACTGGAAAGTGACTTTTAAACAATCACCTATTGCACAAACCCACTATTTTAAGTGATGTGTTGGCAGTCACTTTCAGGTTGGAGAATTAACTGTAAAGTTGCAGCCTCCTTAGTGAGTAAGTTTGAAATGCCTCTTGCCATTATCAGGACTGCAGTGCAGAAACAACATCCCTCCTCTACAAGAAAAACAGAACTGTACTGATATTATGGCCTTTCAATACAATCTTTCATATTGTTAGATCGTGTTTTCAATTACTGTAACATAGTAAGTTTTCTATGATTTATTTACCTGTTTTGTCAGGTAACTGGCAAAATTCTATCAGAATGGAAATAATGAGACCTTTTCTTTACTTGCTAATAAAAGTTCATATGAACTCAATTGTTATCAGCATTCTTATCAACCATTACCTTTGTGTAATGGTATCTTTCCATTATAGAGTTTCCTTATTTGTCATCCTAATTAGACTTTTCCATTTAGAAGGCTTCCAAGAGATGAAAGAATGACATTGACATAATTATCAATCTCTCTCTCTTAAGGAGCTTCCTACCCACCAATTAAATTCAGGATACCATACCTATTAACTATTGCACATAGAAGCACTGAGACACCAGGTTTATTTCAACAAATTGATACAGAAATAGATAATATTGCACAATTCAATCTCACCATTATGTTTTCCTGAGACTGTATCTGACAAATAGAAAATATAGGCTAGTTACTGGCTAATTATTCCCAAAATTGTCAGAGTTCGACTCTGGATAGCAGTGTCTCAGAAATAGGATAACCCAGTATTTTCCTGTATAAAACCCTATCATGAGTTAGTAAAGCAATCTCAAAATGTAAAGAAATGTTTTTGTTTTTTTTTGTGGTGAAGCATATGGGATAAAAATAGATGAGGACAGAAAACAGAATGAAAAACATTTGCTGAGACTTTTTTTTCTCCAAAACAAGTAGAGGTAACTGATTGTTTGATGCCCAGGCCCACTGAACTCAGGAGAATGGAAAAATCAGTGAATCCAGTAATTGGTTGAAGGCCTGGGTTTGTATTTCTTCTTGTGAAATAAAGAATCAGTGACTTCTCTGGAACTGCCATGAAGGACTCTGCTTCTCTTCATCTCCTGCTTTATTGGAAAGAAATATTCAGGCTGATTTCCCTCTCTGAGAAAAGACTTTTCAAAAGACTCACAAGATTTTAGTAACATTTTACTTTTGGCAATTTTGGTTTTACTCCGCAAACCTCCCAGCTGAACTCTCCAATTGCTAGACATATTATAATAGTAATAACTTAACATCCTTTTTGCATAATCTGGGAAATCCCACAGACCTGTAAAATGTCAACAGAACTTCTTGCTTTGAAAAAAAAGTGAGAGTACAGTTGGCCTTCTGGAGAATGGCAAAACTATTTATCTTCAAATTATTTCCTTTTCCTTACTTAAGTAAGGAAACTTAGTACTCTTACTTTTCCAGTGTGCCATGATGTATTACTTCTCTTCCCTTCCATACAGTCAGTGTCTAAAACTCATCAGCAGTCAGAGCTGTCAGTATCCACAGAGTTTTTGTGTTTCTCTGGAGACCTTCATTTTCTATGTGGTTCTGTTTAATTTTTCTACTTTGATAAGAGACATATAAATGCAAGCAAACATACAAGAAAAAAAATCCAGCGAATCATATATTATTAATTTAATGGTTTTAGGCTTTCATTAGAAACAGTTAGGTTTCTTTTTTCTTAGCCTTTTAATTATTGAGAGCACTTTCAGAAATAACTTGGAAAATTATCTAGTATTGGTTTGTTTCCATAGGCTGCAGAACGTGAGTCTGAACTCTGATGCTTTATGAATTGAGGTTTAGCAATTTTCCTACTGTTTTTCAGTCAACTTTAATTCTGAAATACTGTGTTTTCTCACATTTGAGCAACTGCAAATACTCTTGTATTGTAGTGTGCCAGTTTACTCTGAAGACACATAGAAGACTGATACCAAGATACATATGTATGTATCTCAGTATTAGCCACAACGAGTGTCATTACTCAGTATATAATATATTCTGACATCGTCAAGCAACTGGAAGGAATTCATTCAAAGTGTCTAAAACATATGTAATTTTGACATGGAATTTTGGAGCGCATGAGCAGACTGTCCTCCATTCTTCCTTCTCTCCATGAATTATTTTACTCTTTCTCACAGACAACAAATATTATGCATGTAACCCATCAAACTCCATTTTGTCCTCTTCTTTTCCATTAAGTGTTGGCAAAATTTAAACATGTTTGAAGCTGAGCCTAACTCTTGGCTAAATCAAAGACAATTTAGCTTTACAGAGTAATTCCACATATTTTTGTTGCTAGACTGTAGCTAGATATTAAATGAAAAAGGGGATCAGAAATCATACCTTCCAGCTTTCCTTTCCTAACTTAAGCATCATCAAGGAATGTCTAAATTTTATATGAAACAGCTCCTTTATATGAAAAGTTCTGCCTCCTCTGAAGATTACCAATTCCACCAAGTTTCTAAGTGTGGGGAAGAGTTATTCATAGCTTTTATTGTATTTATAGGTATTGAAGACAAATTGTAGATAGTTAAAGATTTAGATCACCCAGATCATGTTTAACTTGTGTTTTTATTTGGGGAACAAGGTTTATTATAATAACTGTTTTTTAAAAAAAGAAATCAAGTTATTTTGTAATGCTTTGGAATAGTTTGGTTAGTCCTGCTGACAAATTTTCAACAGTAAAATTACTCACTTCATAATATTTCTTATCTGAAATTATAGTGCAACATACACAGAATATGATGTAGAATTTATGCTGTATGGAGGATGAAGGTATAAAAATTTAATATTTAATCATAGTTTGATAAATCAAAGTCACATCATATGTTCATTATGCATACTTATACATGGTCATAAAATACTTTATGCTTAATGTTGTCTGACTGCTCATAACTTACTTGCAACTCTTAAATGACTAAGAAATGGGAAAGTATACTATGAAACTAATCAGCAGATAAAAATTGAGGCTCCTGTAACATTCTGTCCTGCTATCGTAACAGTTCCATAAAGGTAACTTACCACCATAAGGAAAATGTGCCCAGACAATGAGGCTCATATCTATACATCATGTGCTTTAACCACCACACAGCTTCGCTGGGCACACAGCTCCAACTGCGGCGGCAGAGCCTTAAGCCAATTTAAGTAGATCAAGGTATTTCCAGTAAAACCTTGAAATCATATAAGGCTGTCACAAGGTAAAAGTGTCCTTTATCCATATTTTCTGTGTTCATGTCAGCTATCCATCATAAGCCCAACTGTACAAACATCAGCGTCACAAAATTTAAGGACAGGAAAGCAAATGCTTCAACAATATCAGAGAATTTCAAAGTCCCCTTTTTATTTTGCATGGATAACAAACAGGTAGGTGAGATATTAACTGTTGCTAGCGGAAGACAGAAGTTTTTCTGCGCATTCCCTGAGTAAATTTTAAGAAGCATGTACACTGAGGATAAATTTAAGGAAAGGTGTTATGTGAGTTATGTGTTGGAGGCTGTCTCAGGTATGACAGAGTAGAAAGCAGATGTCAACCGATCCAACTGAAGCATTAGGAGAAAAGAATGACTCTCACAAACACAGCAATTTGCCAATCACAAATATTTATCAACGTATGCTTGCTTTTGTTAAAAACAAACAAATAAACATTAAAAAAAAAGGACATTTACCCAGGCAACTGTTCCAATCTTCCACCTCCAAATTCCATCACCAAAAATGCATTTTATTAACTGCTATTTATGATATTGTATTTAAGACAATTCTGTTCAAATTGCTTTTAAAGCACTGGAAAGAGTGATGAGAGAGGTCTGTTTTTGGCAGACTGACTCAGTTTGATACAAAAAAATATAATTTGGCAGGAGATTCATATAATGTTTTACACCATTTTAAAGGTAGAACAATTATAATTTTTCCAAAGCAATTCAAACACGACTGTTTATTACAAGAGTTGCAAAGTCAGTATTACTTTTGAATGAGTGAAGTACAGGCATGTACCTACTATTGCAAATGGTTTCAATTTTAGTTATCCTGAAACAGCACTGGAGTAAGACTAAGTTTGACAAAAGAACTTTGAACTACAACTTTGAATACTTTCATATTATTTTCATTAAAGGCAAGAAAATATTTTTTTTTTAGTTTTGTCCCTCTGACACAGTTGGGGTCTATAAAATTCTTCTTTTAAATTTCATGAACTTTATAATTGAATATGTTATGGAAGGTAAAAGTGGGAAAAAAAGTGGTATGGAAATATCACTGTATGTTATGAGAAGAGAAACACAGATTCTGGAAATAGCATATGTCCTTGGGCAGACACTATCTCCCAGCATTCCTGTGGCTGATACATGGATACATATTTGACTAGCAAGAGAGAAGGTCAACTGATATTAATGGTGTATCTTGCACTTATAATGTTGCATTTCTCACTGCTAATTAAATAATTTCCATCACAGTTTTGCATGACTCTTGCACCAAAAGCTCTGTCTTTCTGCTCAGTATGCACAGGTAACTGGAATAGGCAGACGGTGCCGGTAGAGATCATCCCATTCCTGTTGTTCCCCAATATATTTTTCCTCTCGTTTATCTGTTATTGTCTCCTACACTCTCTACCTAATAGAGGGGGAAATTGTGCACAGCAGGAACTCAGAACCCCTGCACTTTGACAATCGATATTTCCCTTTTGATGGGGAGGATAAAAGGAAAAGGAGAATTTCACTGATTCATGATTCATATGAAAATGATGGCTAGTTCCTGCTGAAAAGTGAACTATTTATTTGATAACAGTGTGCCATCTAATAATAACTCAGCAGGGGAGTGAACTAAGCAGCATATTCATCAGCACAGGGAATTCCCAACCAAGTGATTATCTGCTTTCCAAATCTTATATTGAAAGCAGACTGCTGTGAATCTCTGCAGTAGTTATCATTACTTGCAGTCTATGTAGATGGCAATCTCTGTGCTCTCTGAATATTTATTGTCATAATGAGAGACCAAGTCACCTAATAATCTTGGTTCTAGTACTGGATATCCAGCATGAAGCAACCTGTAGAATCATTATCTTTTCTCTCCCTTGTTGTCTTGCTGTTGAGGTTTTGGGGGTTTTGTTTTTGTTTTTAATTCATGGAACCGATCTGAATTATTCAAAGGCAGCAATACAGTCTGCTCTGTGTGGCTGAGGCAAGTCGTATTTGCTCATGTTTTCTTCTATTTGTATTCTGAATTTATGACATGCAGTCAGATATGAACCCTGTGACAGACATTGCAGTGCATCCATGTATTGCATGCCGTTAGGAAAGCTGAAATTCTTATTTCTCTGAACAATAATTTTATGTATTTTTGTGTGGCAACAGACAACAAATTCAAAGTGTGGTTGTGTTACTGAACGTGATGAAATTCTTATGGAATTATGTGAGACATAATCAGTCTTCTCCATGAACCTTGAAAGTAAACTCTATCTCTGATCCCACAAAGGCCACTACCTAAGGGTGACATTTACACAGATGTCTCCTGCAGCATCACTGTTGATGAAATCTACTGATGCGCTGGAATTTACAACTACAGACAGTAAAATAAAATGAACAGCTTTGGAAACACTGAAGTATTCAAAACTGTAGAAAAAAATGGAGATGTGAAGAATTATTCAAGAGTAGCCAGTCACAAACACTCAGCTATGGTGTTTTATAGGTGAAACACAGGACACAAACAGGCCATCAAGAACACATGAGAAATGCTTATGAATCTGTGACATAAATCATTACAGCAACCAAAATGATCAGTATTTTTCTCTGCATTCAATTTTTCCCCCAGCTTTTATTTTTGGTAGATAACAAGTCATCAGAAGTTAGTCTGATATGTCCTGACAACCCTACAAGGGATGAACTGGACTCTATACCAGTTTGCTTTATCTTTTTTCACTTTATATTAGATAATAGTGAATAAATTTTTCAGTTGCTGAATTGATTTGCAGATAATTTGGCTATTTTTCCTCCCAACAAGCGGGTCAGGTTGTTTCAGGATGACAGCATATGAGTAATTAGTTTCATTTCAAAACCATACCCAATATTTAAATCAGTTAAAAACAACTGAAGTTAAAATAATACTCTTTCTATGCAGAAGTTAGTTCATGTTAAGAAATTAAGCTTTTTTTATTTTTTTTTTGAGTTGAGATTATTTTCTTCTGAATTTAAAAATGTGACTGCATGTATTATTTTTTTACCATAATATTTATCTTTCAATACTGCGGGATAGGGAGGAGGATATAGTAATGGTCTATTTTTTAGTAGTGAAACAATTTATCTCTGACTGTCCTAAGAAATTCCATCCGTAGAACCAGGACCATACGTGGCAGCCCTTCCTTGTGCGTTGCATTATGGACTCGTAGACTGACTGTGCTTACCCAAGGCTTGAATTTGACAAAGTTATATGTTCAATTAACTTGTGTAAACTTGTTACTCAAAAGTTTGAAACTGATTGATTAAGTGAATAAATAATCGGTGTTGTTTTCATTCCTACCACATTTTCCTTGCATACTAAATTGGGAAAGATAAACTCGGGAGCACTCTAATGAATTGCTAGGAATATGTGGTAGTTATCTAATGGTACCTTTCTTTTGGAATGTAATTTATCTTCTTCAGTTTAATTGACTTGTTTAGTCAAATATCACACTGCCAAGAAGAGCTTTTGAAAAAGATTTCACCAGTTTGCTAAACTATGAACTCGTACATATCTAATGAGTCTTCAAAGCAAAGCATAGTACACGCATGTGGTGTAGTAGGAACTGTTCCAAATGGGAGAACCTTTGACAAGGGTAAAAGAGACTCCTCTGCTTTGAAGTTTCCTTGTTATTCAACAACATATATCCTTACCAGCATTTAAAAAAAAAGACAAAAAAATGATAAAATCTTCAAACAAAGTTATATCCTTACCATCAAGAAAGTCAAACACCTTCTGTCCCCCAAACATTTTCTAATAAAACAAAATTATTATATTTTTTTTTGAATTTTGAAAGTTAAAAGAAGAATGTCTCAATTAATTATTTTTTCATGACCATGGAAGTCTAATGAAGATTTCTGTCTGACATTAAAAAATACTTAAATTGCTGTTTTTACATATAAAAAGATGTCTTGATTATCAAGGAAACCTTTATGTTAATCAGAAAGCTAATGATTTTTCATTATCAGAAGAGATAAAACACTTCAAAATGACCAAATGAATTATTACTTAGACTATGCAACATTCACTGAGGTTTTTTGTTTGTTTTGATTAACTCTGTGATCTTCAGTTCCTGAGTGATTTTCTCAAAAATAGTTAATCTTTCTTCTTAAGTGTAGAGACAAAAAGCTTAGGTCGCATGATGATTGATTGTACATTTTCAAGCAAAACTAAGAAATACTTTGACTTTCCTGGGATAGATATGAATAGACAAGTAGTTGACTGTGCAATTAAAATTTTAGAAGACAGGCTTTGCTACATGTCTCATGGTTGGGTTACCCTGCATCTAATTAGAGACAAACTCTGTTCAGTGAGGTATTCCCTATCTCTCTCTTCCATGTATAGTTTTAATAATATACCCGACCTCGCACTGCAGATAAACAGGACAATTTGTGGGTAATATTCTGCAAAATTTCATTGGTGGAAACACTAATCTTTTTCCATTTCTCAAGTTAAGAGTAAATTGTCCAGTGTAAATGGAAATGTGAGACAGACCATTTGTATAAACCTTAAGAAATCAGATGAAAAATCT
Source organism: Oxyruncus cristatus (assembly GCA_013399855.1). Classification (NCBI taxonomy): domain Eukaryota; kingdom Metazoa; phylum Chordata; class Aves; order Passeriformes; family Cotingidae; genus Oxyruncus; species Oxyruncus cristatus. Next base: position 1,007,035 of record VXAY01004567.1, read on the forward strand.
TCATACAAATGCTTTTATAAGCATTGAATCAGGTGAAATACTTGGTGAAGCAATATTAGCATCTGCAATGCAGATCTCCATTGCTATCAGGACTTTGGTTCTTCCCATATTTCCTGCAGGGGTTTTGCTCCTCAAGTTAAAAGGTCCTTCTGAGGTCTACAGCTGGGTCTCAGCCTCTTCAGAGCAACAGACACAAGATGTTACTTGTAGCACTTTTATATATAATAAATCCTTTTCAGTTATAGGGTTATTTTATGCCCTCTTGCATAACTTAATGGATTGACTTTTAATATTCAGATTCTCTAGTGGTGATCTGCATGGATGCTGCTCTTCCCACAGATGTGGAAAAGAATTCATCCTGAAGATCTAGAGAAATGAGAAAGCCCTACAGGATCTGAGCTGTGCTTATATATAACTTGCTACATTTTCTTTTGAAGAGCCTGACCTTTTCCATTGTATATCCAGCAAAAAAATTTATACAAGAGAAGAAAGTTCTTTGATTAAAAGATGTAGAAGCTTTTTTGTTTCCCTACTTTGACTCTTGAGTTTCCTTCTAAGAAAATGAGACATTACAATGACAGTCACCTTTGAACTGCGTGATACCCAGTGCAATACTTGTAAGGGCCGCATGACTGAATTTTCAGTCCAAGATCTATCCAGATGCCACAAGTAGCTGTTCAGATAAATCTGCATATTTTATCATCACTAATGTTCATTTAATTTCCTAAGTGGCCGTGGATGTCAGTGTTGGTTCTGATCTGAGCTTTCGCTAAAGTCAAGTGTGCTCAGATGGTTTTACAACTCAGGTTGATGAAGTTTATGAAGTCTATGAAGACAAAACTTCATAAAACCTGCTCGCTTCTAATCAGACAAAACCCATTATTTACCATGTATGTTAGATCAAGCTGCTAAAAGCAAAGGTCTGGTAACAAAATTAACCCAGTAAAACAAATTTTCTGTATCCTTCTCCTTGTACTGATCAATATCTTTGTCGTATGTCCTCATCCAAGAAATGTAGGGAAATGTAGCAATGAAATTTGGTGGAAGCCAAATCAAGTGGAAATAGTGATGCAAAAATTGCCAGAATTCTTGTTTTATCCTTTTTTTGCCTAAAAGACAAAATGCTGAGTGTCAAAAAGGTATATCTCTAGCAACCATCAGCTCTGTTCCTGGTATCCTCCTGTAATTCTTTTTCATTTTATTAAAAAAATAGGAATTGTTTTGATTGAATATTAAGGTAATCACTAAAAGACAACAGAAAAGTTAACTGTAAAACTTTCTATTTTCATTAATACTGGAGTAATACCCTTTGACTATTAAATACCATGTAATTACTCAGTCCTATTGCAGTTAATGGATATTTTCCCATTAATCTCTTTGTGTTCCAAGGAGTCCAGGCACAAATTGTCTTAGGGTTGTATCTGAAAAGTTATTTCATAGATTTGTTGGTGTAAAGTCTACTTTTACACAAGCAAATGGCATTGAGGTAGCTGATGTGATTCTATAAAATTCTGTTCTCCTTTGAAGTCTCTTACTTTCTGTCACTCCTGAATCTACCTTAATGCACTATTATGCCTGGCTGCTGCTGCAGATGTATTACATCACTCTTTGCAATACTTAAGCTTTATGTTGGCATCAATATTGTCTGGCACAATCCATTTAGGTACTGTATTTCAGTCCCTAAGCTTTTGATGAATCTGGAATCATGACTTAAATATTTACCATTTTCTGTTGAAGTGTGTTAGAAAAAAGAGATTATGCATGCAGAAAGTGTATAGGGAGTTTGAAGATAACAAATGATACATCAAGCACAGCCTAATGTGGTTTTACTGGAGTAGAAACAGTGGTAATAAATCACCTGCCAATGTTGATAATAAAATACTGCATTGGCCTCCATCAGCCACAAGAGAAAGGTTAAATGTTATTTCTCACAATAACCATGTGGTCTTCATTCCTGACATCCTGACTAAATTCTGTCATTAGTTTCTGTAGAAACTGTGATCTTTATAAAAAAAATATTCCATTAAGAATAAAACTGATGCTTGCTAACCTCCAATATTCCTGAAAAACCTTCGTCCATTTTGTGGTTATTGTACCACGTGAATTGTCTTCCTTTTGGTGGTGGATACAGCCTGCTCTTCATAAGTCAGAAGGTAAAGCTTGGGATTCACCATGACCAGCTTTGATTGACCTCTGATGATTTTTTTTCATAACCACTAGAGCTGATTTGTGTAGTTTAGTGTTTAAGGCAGCCAAGAACAACTTTGTTAACCTTTATGATGTCATTTATTTATTTTCTTATTTATTTGTAGGTTGACTTGTTAGACAGTTCTCTGCACTGGCGTGGGGGGAGAGAGGTGCTGCAGGATTCTTTCTGGTGATCAACAGAAGAGGCCCTTGATAAGATAACTGATTTGATAAGACAGAATAAGAAGAGGAATGTAGGCAGTGAGTGAACCTTATATCCCTTCAAATGCTGGGCACCCTCTGTTCATGCAGATTCAGACAGAGCTTGGATGGGTTTTCCCATGGCATGTTGTGCAGATCAGAGCAGATCCTGCCTGTGGAAAGAAGCAGCTCCATTTTTGTCCTCTGAGCTAATATATAATTTCCTCACAAGTAAGTAACCCTGTTCCTTAAGGATGTTCTCCTGAGAACTTCTTGCTGCAGTTTTAGTTGAAGGCCAGGCCAGGCAGGTGGTGCAGTGGCCCATACCCAGGGGGAGCTGCCCACCCGCTCCTCTGCTGCAAAGACCTGGTTGACGTGGTCCTGTGGCCAAAGGATTTGTGCAGCACAATGCATGCTTGCACCTACTCAGGGGAGTGATTCTGTACAGTGATCTACAGTGATTCTGTAGATGACTGACTCCTAAACTTCCAATGATCTCTCAGTCAGAATCAATAAAGATGGTTCCCATGCAACCTCGATACTACTAAAACCTCAATAAAAAAATCACTAATATACTACACCCTCTCTCAGTTAAAAGCAAGCTTATGTTGGATACTGCAGAAATAACCCTTAAATTAGTACACATATGCTTAGTACTATGTGATTGGGATGATATATATTAAAGGGTCAAGTCCATTTTAGGACAGCTGGCAGCTTTGGGGGACAACAGACTTACAATACCTGCAGCAAATACTGTTTACATATATCAGGTTTTCAGCATGTTTTCCGTATATTCTTCCCTGCTGGTTCCACGTCAGTGACAAACCTGAAATACAGTGAAGAGCAGGATGTATGCAAGAGAAGCTCATCAATCTGTCCTTCGCAGTAGTGTTGTCTTCCAGGTTTGTGTCTAGTGGGCTGACCCAACCCACCTTTTCAAGGTACAGCATACAAATATTATCCAGCCACAGCACTGTTTTTCTCATTGCAAAGAGTTTTCCTGAACACACAACAGCAATGCTGAAATACCATTGATGATCCTAGAAAAATATATCTTATGATGCTATGAGTTGCACTAGTAAACTGAGTGAAACATCACATTTTCAATCTTATCCCTTGCAAAGTTGCTGGAACTGGCATCTGTAGAAAACTGTCCCTCTTCTAAATAAGATGGGTGGAGTCAAACCTCCTCACATTTCGTTTCCCATTTTGCACTCTCTTGATCAGTCTAGCCATCTCTCTATTCATTACTTAGCTAATTTAAGATACTTTTATATCCTGATCACTGTATGAATGAACAACTATGTATATACCAGAAAATGTGTGCTATATACATCTGGGAACAAAGATCAACAGGTGAAAAAGAGAAAGATGAGAAGAATGTCATAGAAAAACAGGCAGAAATGGTTTTTTTTTGCAGAGTGAATGACATGAGAATAGAAAAGACAGGAGAAGGAATTAAGAACCTAAGACAGGCTTTAAATTGTTTTGCTTTCTCCACATTAAACAGAAGATACTGGATTTATGGAGCTGTAGTAAATTAGCACAGTAAATGGACAAAGTCTGTATATGCCATTAGAATCGTTATAATGCAGTTCTCCTGTAAGACTCTCAGAGTACCTGAAAAGGAAAGAACATTTCTAGTTTCCTCTTCCTATATGTTTTTTTGGGTATTATATTAAATGTTTCCCTCTGAAATATATTACAAGGAAGTGTATCTGTTTAATACCACTCCTTGCATCCTTAGAACTCTAAATGAGAGAAAATATGTTAATGTCTATATTGTCTATGATACTGGCGGTGTCTGGCTTTGTAATGTTAAGCCTAATTTTTCCAGATTTAGTTTCATCTGCCTAAACACCAGTTTGTTAGGCAAAAAAAAGACAGACAATAAAAAGCAGTTAGAAAACAGCAAGCTATAGAATGAAGCAGAAATTAACAGGAGAGATTCGTGCTACAAATGCAATAAGTAAAGCAGTTAATTCTCTACATTATAATAGGAGAAGAAAACCATGTACCCAGTTGTATATGTTAAAATTTGAGTCAAAATATTTTAGTGTCTGATTATTCCTTTCATAGAAACCTCTACTTAGGTTTTAGTAAAAACAGTAAATGCTGTAAATGCTGCATAATGGACACAGCGTCTTCATTGAGATTTCTGGGTGTATGTACAGAGCATGCTTAAGATCATTAAAAACACAGCTTTGATATTTAGTAGCTTCTTTTTAAACAATCAGCTATCTAGGGTACCCCTATATTCAAATCACTTTACAAGTCTTCATGGATTCCTAATTATGTTTCTCCATCATGTTACTAATCTCAAAGGCAAGAAAATCTTAATTAAAAGAATAGCAGGTTTTGCCTGCCCAGCTAGAACAGACCCAGCAATGGTCTCCACACAATCAAAAGCTGTTGCTATCAGGAGTGGGGTACCCAGACAGAACTCTCTATGCAGCTGTCCAGGTCTCTGGATGCATGGAGTATTTCAGCCAGCCATCAGTACTAGAGGACAGCAGAAACGATACCTGCATGCAATGTGACTGGGTGGATGATCTGCTCAGCCTGGTGGCAGAGGTTAAAGAGGACAGGGAGAGGCTGAGGAGTATCAGGGAGTGTGAGAAATGGGCTGGTGGAGTCACACCCTTCTATCACTCAGAGAAATGCAGCCGGTGGAAGCCCAGTGAGGGTTGGAGAAGCCCTGAACAAAATGCAGCAGATGGAAGCTCAGTGAGGGTTGGAGGAGCCCTGAACATCCAGAGATGAACTACAGTTGTGTAGGGATGGCGTGAAGAAGGTCAATGCAAAGCTGGGACTGAACCTGGTAAGCAATGCAAATAATAAGAGGAAGAGATTCTACAGGTGTGTTAACCTGAAAAGGAGGGTCAAAGAAGTTTCACCCCCCATGATAAACAGTGCTGGAAAACTGGTTACAATGGATGAGGAGAAGGCTGAGGTACTCAACAATTTTTTTGCCTCAGTCTTCAATGGCAACCTCTCTTCCTTCCCGCAGTTCTCAAGTGGATGGACAGCAGGATGTGGGCTGGGGCAGCAAAGTCCCTCCCAGTATAAGTAAAGATCAGGTTAGTGACCACCTGAGGAACCTGAATGGACATAAGTCTATGGGACCTGATGAGATGCATCCCAGAGTCCTGAGATCTTGCATCAGTTCTGCCATGTGGATAGTCTGGAGCTGGAGTTGTGAGACAAAAAAAAATGAAAGAGAAGAGAGAGAGAGAAGAAAAAGATACAGGGGGAAAAAAAAGAGAGGAAAGAGGCCCAATCTGCTCCTTTTTATGGTTAAGCTGGTGCAGGCCTCTAGTGTAAATGAGACTTCTCATGCATTCTGTCCATGCATACACAGCCAGCCCTTGTCCAGGAAGTGAGCTGGGGCAAAGGACTGAGCACAAATCTTAGGGCAGAGCAGGAAGCTGGTTCAGAACAGTGCTGTCCCACTTCCATGGGACCCTCTCCTGTGATCACCTTTCCTGTAGCAATACTCAGAATGTTTGAGACAGAACATGCTTTGGTCTGGTTCTCTGCACTCATCTTCAGTACTGCATCCAGCTCTGGGCTCCCCAGCACAGGAAGGTCATGGACCAGCTGGAGTGAGTCCAGAGGCAACTACCAAGATCATTAGGGATGGAGCGCCTCTCCTACAAGGAAAGGGTGAGAGAATTTAATTTGTTCAGCCTGGAAGAGAAAGCTTAGGCAATTCAGCTTTGGGGTGACATAATTGCAGCCTACAAGAATGATGAACAGGGACTTTTTACAAGAGTATGTAGTGACAGAACAAGGGGGAATGGCTTCAAACTAAAAGAGAGTAGGTTTTGATTAGATATTAGGAAAAGAATCTTTACTGTGAGGGTGGTGAGGCACTGGCACTGGTTGTCCAGAGAAGTTGTGGATGCTGGGTATCCCTGACCATTGCAGGGGGGTTGGAACTAGAGGATTTTAAGGACCCTTCAAAACCAAACCATCATATGATTTTTTCCTCAAGAAAAAATCCCAACCTAACTGGTTGTTCACTTAGAAAACTAGGTTTTTATTTCACCTGCCAAAGGTGAAATAGGTTTCACCTCTTCACCAAGGTTTCACAATATTTGTAAAAAACTAATTTCTGTGTTACCTATAAAATTCAAATGTAAGAATGTACATTACCAGAAATCATGGAGAAGGGAAAGACAAAGTTCTGCTTATAGTCCTCATTAATAAAAAATTTGAAGTCTAAGCAATTTTTCTTTTAGAAAGTTGCTTAAAGCGTTCTGTCATTGATCATTTCAAATGCAAGTGCTTTAATGATGCTATATATTCGTCTCTGTGTGAGGGCAAAAATGATTTTCTAATTTGATGATACTGAAGTCTTGGAAAATTGAGTTTGTAGGGTTTTTTTTTCTTTCCAATTCATCATAAAGGAGGGAAGTACAAAAATCCATAGCTGAGAACCATACTAAAAGGGATATAGTTTTCAAGTGATTATTTCTGCTTCCCTTTCTAATAACATATTTCACCATCTGGATAGTTCTCATCTGACTTCTTTTTACCAAGTAATTGCATTAGGGTCTTTTGACATCAGGTCAGTCCTACCCAGATTTTTAATTCTCATACCTTTTTTGTATGAAAAATGCTCAAATGGCTTCTCCAGTGTGAAATGTCATTGGAAGAGAAACTCTCTGACATAAAAGATCATTTGTTCAAATATGCTGCAGAGACTGGATGATAATATCATGATTATAGAAGCACAGAATGGTTTGGGTAAAAACTGACTTCTAAAGATCATCTAGTCCAACCCCCCTACCATGGGCTGGGACATTATTCAGTAGCTCAGGTTGCCCAAAGCCCCATTCAACCTGACTTTCCACAATTCTGCAGAGGGAGCATCCACAGCTTCTCTTGGCAACGCATTTAACAGCTACGCTGAGAAGTCCCATGTTCAAATCTCATTGTTCGGAAAACGGTTCCTGTTTATTTTCGTGAAAATGATGTGTAAAAAATACAAAATGATCATATTATTCACTGAAGGAAGAGTTCTTGGTTTGCTCTGTTCTGGTCTTTTTTTTTGTCAGTCTATCCAGGCTACTAATTTACAAATTTTACTTTCCTCCCCGGTTCATTCCCCACCTTGGGAATTTAAGTGCGTAAGGGTTCGATATCAGCTGTTTTACCTGGTGATGGAAAATTAGCTGTACTTATTTAATTCCACATCACTGTTAGGAATCGGTTCAGCAGTACATTGTTTGGTTGGGGTTTCTATCTCCAGTTTTAGAACTTGTGAGGTTTACGACCACCCTTGCACCGTCATTGTCATTATTACTCAAGGCTCTGATACTGTTTAAATCTGACACTGAGAATGATATACAATTGTGCTAATATAGAATAAAATATGAATGCAGTCAAGTATAAAGCAGACAGAGGTCTCAAAACCTTGCCTTGTGTCTTGGGACAGCAGGTTACAACATGAGATGCAGAAGTTTCATTAGAAATGAGCTGTGGGTGAGGAATGGAAATGTCAAAAGAGGGAGAAAAGAGAAGACAGGAAAGGGGTGTGGATGATGTGATTTCTTTAAGGGATTCTGTTGTATCATTTAATTATTTTCAACTTGTTAGACGAAATATGTTTTACTTATGTTATGCAGATGACATTTGTGCCAGACTTAATTAGTCTATCGGAGTCTGTTGCCAGTTTTAATCAGGTTGTCAGAATCTAAGTTCTCTAGAGTCATAACGTAAACAATTCACAACAAGCTAACAAGTCCTGTACGAAATACTGAAACATCTCTAGGCATCTGTGAAGCCTTCAGTTGAAAACTTTCTGATTCTTTAAAAAAAATTTTCTTCTTTTTCAATTTGAAACTTAATTGGTTCTGCAAATTTGATTGAAGGCCTAAACATTTTGAATAAATATCAGTGTGTTTCCAGGATCTTTACAAGTTCCTAAAAAGAGCTTATGCTTCACATTGAATTCATGCAAAATGTGATGTTTCCAAATAATTCTTATTTACCATTCTGGGGTAAGTCAAACTCTAAGTGGACAGACTTTTAACACAGCCTTTTAGCAGAATATGAGACTTTTTTTTGCAGTTGCAGTATGCAGTGCCCAAGATTAAATATTTCTGAATCCATGAGCCTGCACCAAACTCTTTATCGTTGACATCATTTACATCCTGAAAAAAAAAAGATATATTATTTTTTTGGTTTCTTTCAGATGATTGACCAGTCTTCTTTCACTTATGCCATTATTTACTAATGGAACCAAGAAGCATCTACTAGCTGGTGAGTTAATCACTTTAAATGTTAAGTTCAGAACTTTGGACAGTCTGCTAAACCCATAAAGATGTTTTTATATTCCTAATAGAATAATGTTTATGCAGTTTTTTTTCAAGGCCTACTTCTCTTCTAAGCAAATCCACTAAATTTTCTACTGAAGAATTTCATCCCTTGAAACACTATTTGACCTTTTTTTTTTTTGCTTTCAAACTTGTGGACATCTGCATTTTGGATCAATAATTTATCCATGGACATCTTCAACTTATTTTCAGTCAATTCACAAATAGAAGAGTAGATGTAGTTTATTTAATAGACAATTCACAGCTTTATCTCTGAAGGAAATAAAATTGGAGACTTGCCATTGGCGTATGAAATTGTATGTGTTAGGGCTGCTTCCAACAGGGATACAAGAGGTCAGAATGCGTGTTGGAATAACTTGGCATGATTCCATTAAATAAAAGTGGATTTGTGCCACTTATATCAGCAGTCAACTTGAGAATATGTCCATATGGCTTCTACATTTATAATGGAGAGTCTTCAAAACCAGTAGACCAGAGATGGCAAGTATTAATTCAAGCACATAACTTTTATTTCCCCAATCTGAATAATGAACTTTCTCAAAAAATGTGCATGAAAAATAAGTGTACATCTTTAACAACTTCCTCAAGGTTGCCTGTTGAGTTATTATCTGGATGAATTTTCTCTGCATTTTGGAGGGGAAGAGTTTCGACTCTTAGCTTACTAAAATGGGAATGCAGCAGTGATAAACTTTATTGGGAAAGTGACTATAATGCATAATTAACACATAATTGCTTTTATCTGTTATATGCCTTAAAAATACAGCTTGTTTTATCACAGACTACATGACTTTCTTCAAAATCTTTCTCTTTATACTTTCTCTCAAAAATTTTTTTTTTTTAACTCATTCAATCAAGTTTTAAACACTCCATAAATAATCAGTGCACATGGAGATGCTCACCATTCTACTGTTTCTAAGCCAATGCTTTTATCCAAGTCTAAATGCAGTTAATTTCTACTTCCTATCTCTTCCCATTACACACTTTGCCTATAACTGTGTGGTGCATATTATATCTAAAAGCAATTCAGATTTTACTCATCATCAGGTTGTAGTGCATATCTTCCAATGTGTTTGCGTATAAGAGAAACTAAAAAGAAAAAATTACTTAAAGGATCTTAGACAAATCAGAGTAATATAGACAGTGGTGACTCGCAATTATCTCTATTTAATTTAACTTCTAAGGTGATGTTGTTTCCTAGTTGTCTTTTGCTTCCTAAATATTATAGACTTAGCTAAGTTTATAATTCTTTGCCATGTGAAATGAGAAAAAGATGTGACCTTACTAGGAATCTGTGAATGTTAAAGGGTTGCTGGAAGCTTAATTGAAATGTTCCCAGTCCAGGGTTGGTATCCAGACCGCAAGAATTAGCATTACAGTTGACACAGTTTGACAGTTACTTGTTTTCTCAAGAAAAAGGGCAACTGACAAAGTGCGTGGAGACTGAACTATATTTTTCCCCCTAGAGTTTTCCTGACAGATAAGTTTGAGACTTGTAGAGATGTCAGGAAGATGCTGATGGCCAGAGGTCACACTTCCTATGTCTAAAAAGGCTTCTGTGTGTCAATCCCCTTTTTTTTTCTTCCCACAGACAGAACATTATTTTCAAGACTTCTTTGTTTATGTTTTGTTTCTGGTAAGGGACAAAAATATTGGTGGAGATGTGTGAAGAAATATTCATACTTTCTGAGAACTTCCTTTTGAGTAAACCCCCTCCACCACTTGTTAATCTCTGTAAACCCTGTGTCTCAAGAGCTGAATTTTGTTTTAGTCTTCTCGAGAATGGTGCCATGTATGTTATAATCCCATGATATTGAATTCTTACTCAGTTCTATATTTAACTAAATAATCAAGTTTAAATTATATGATCTTGGTGGGTGTTTTCAGGCTGAAAAATTATTAATAATTCCTTTTCAGTTTGGGTTTTTTTTCCTCCACAAGTCTATGCCCTTTCTTACTGATGTTAAGTTTAAGGCTTTGATTCAAACTTGATTTCAAAAGTACACATTAGTCAGCACCAAAAACACTCTCATAGGGTGCTATAGAGAAGCATATTTCAAAGAACTGTGTATGCTAGGATAAACAAAGACACATGCAACTTCTTTCCAGAAATATTTTTATGTACACTGGAAATAATTCCCAAAGTAGAAATTCTTTGTTACTTTTCTTTTTCCCCTTCATTTTTTCCCAGTGATCACCTCCAAATTTAAAGAAACCTATAGAGCAACCTGTATTAAATTCTTTTTGATCCACTGAGGCTAGTTGTTTTGAATTCTCTTTGGACATACATTTGCATGCTTTTCCATAAGCCAGAGTGAAAGAAGCAGCAACTGTGAGGTTATAAATATCCTGAAGGTTATCTGCTTGGTAGCATTTTCTACCTGTTTGGGAGTTGAGATGATGTTTGTGTTGAGGAACACACTCGGTGCAGGTAGCTTGGTGTGGAGCTGCGGTGGGAGCTGCAGGGTGAGCTCTTGGTGGGAACACCAGGCCAGAGGCCGTGAACTTTTTCACGGCCTTTTCACAACAAGGGGCCCCAGGAACCTGTGGCCAAGTGAGGGGCAGAATCACAGAAGCACAGAATCAACTAGGTTGCAAAAGACCTCTGAGATCATTGAGTCCAACCTTTGATCTGAGAGTATAAAGGAGTGTAAAGGCCCAGGGGTTCCTTTGTTTGGAGTCTGGAGGCACCAGCTTGAACTGTTATTTTTTTATTTAGGTATTGCACTGATATTAACTATTTGAAGGATCTGGATGTTTGAGACTGCCATGGGAAACCTTGGGTGGAGCTGGAGAGGAAACCTTGTCTAACTATGTGAGAGTGGGAAGGGGCTGTAGCTGCAAAGGGGCCTTGGTGCTGGCTCGGGTGGGGCGAGTGTGACAGCCAGAGTGGCTCCGGGATGGTCACACCGGGAAGTTCCTTTAACGTTTCCTGGAGTTCACGGGGGATTTGTGAGGGAAGTTCACATAAATGGTCCTTCATCTGGCTCGGCTGGTTAGAGCCTGGAGCTAATAATGCCAAGGTGATGGGTTCAATCCCTGTATGGGCCATTCACTTGGATGATCCTTGTAGGTGCCTTCCAATGCAGAATATTCTGTGATCCTGTGAAATATTGCTCCTGCCTATAATAATTATAATAATGGGATACCTGAATGGGGCATTGGTTTTGACTTCAGTTTATATGGCAATAGGGGCTTCCTCCACCAAAAAATAAGCAATGTCCCCCAGAGAAAAAATTAAAAAACAACAACAGAAAAAGAGGAATCATTTTGAACAAGTCAGAAGACAAGGACAATGGAAAGAGGAACAAAAGGATTAGGACTGTACTCAGTGAAGCCCTCTGTCAGGCAGATCTTGTTGCTAACACAGAAACTGTAGAAGTTGTTCAAGGAATTCCAGAGATACTGTCAACTACAGACTTGAATCTTGTAAGAGCCAGAAAATATTGTTGCCAAAGCAGAGGAAACTCCGTGGTCCCTGTCTGTTCAGAAATATCTGCTCTCTGTCGATTTTTATGTTATTTTATTTAACAGTTTCAAAAGGCAGATCTTGGCAGAGGTAATTTCAAGTCTTCCCTCTGTTTTATTGGAAAAGAGAATAGAGCCAAGATTTTTACCCTTCCATGATATTATCTTATTTATTTGTCTACTCAGAATATTATTGTGCTTTTCTGTCTATCTTGCAGAAACTGTTTCACTTGAATGAATATTCATTAAGGCTGAGAAAATTACTTTGTAGCCCTTCTTTTAGGACACATGTGTTAGAGGTGAAAACCTGAGATTTTTTTGTTTATTTACGTAGTAATAAACCACTTCTTGGGATACAGAGCTCATGCAGAATACCTTACAGCCCATTAGCACTCAGCAGCAAAGTGGCAGACCTCAATTTCTGTTGTGAAGCAAGTATGTAGACAAACATGAACTTAGGTCTCCTTTTGCAAGTTAACCGTCCTGTCCTCTTCTTTGTGAGTGTGTTATTTCACATTTCTCTCAACTGTCATTTGAAGATTTTTAAACCCTGCTGCTCATTTTAAATTAAAATTCTGCAAATAACTCTGTTAACTCCCATTCCTTTGAGGTGAGAAATTCTAAAAGATGTTACTTTCATGTTAGGTCAAAATTAATTTTCAGCATCTTTTTCAGTCAAAGATGAAATGGGGAAATATCAAGCTGTTGTGTAGCCTGTTGCTTCCATCAGAAGGAAGAAGAGTCATCTTGTAAACCAAAGAGGGTTGTTTTGCGTGAGGAGACCAAGCAAGTTGTATGGAATCGAGCACAGAGTATATACCACTTAAAAGCTGTCCAATATCTTATTAAGGGTCAGAATTTGATAATTTTATTTGATTTCCTTACACACAGATATTTTAGGTAAGAAATAACAGGACTAATATAGATGATTGCAAGTCCAAAGAAGTGAAAGTTGTTGACAAAAGATAAAGCAAATAAAAATGAATGTGCTTGTGAATTTTATATTACTTGGTTGAAAAAAAAATCCGTATTACAACAGTATTCCAATTATTAAATAATATTTCATTAAAATAAGTACAAAGGTTTTTTTTTTTTTCTTATTTCTATGAATACAGTAATGTTTTTTATTTTAGAAAGAGCTTTAAAAGGAAAAAAAATCTTGTCTTTTTCTGTGCAGAAATCCATTTGTATATATGCTCTAAATCTACAAATAACTTCTGTTTTTCAGAAATAAGACCTTCTCCTAGAAAAATTTCTTTATAGAAGTAAACATTGAAGAAAAAGATAGCACTTTTTTCACGTATGTGTCTTTCATTTGCAGAACGATATTTACTTACTGCCTATTCAACCTCTGTTTCTGCCCATAGAACAGCTACACGGAACTGCTTTCTCCTCATTCTCCATAGAGTTCAAACGACTGTTGCATATTTTCTCAAAACAAAACCAAAAAAAAAAACCAAAGGAAAGTTGGAATAATTAATGAAAGAAAGTCTGTTATGCTGGTAAAGCATTAAAGAAATGTTTTTCTACGCGTTTCAGTGGTGAGAGGTTTTTTCGCTTTGATACCTTACTTTTCAGCTTCTATGATGATGTGTTTGTGTGTGTATATAAATACTCATTTATTTTTTTTTTTTATGTAAATGTAGGATAAGGTAGAATATGAGTTCAAAATTTTTTTCATTTCAAAGCAGTATTCCGAGGTGTAAAGATTTGAAATGTCACAACAAGGAGGAGGTTGTTACTTAACGCTAATAAGAAACAAACATAAGTATGATGCATTTTGGTGATGTGAATACACTTATAAGCAGAAATTTTTTTTTGCCAAATAAATAAACACCTCTCCTATTGGTGAGTATGAGTGATGTACTTCAGTAATCGTAGTCGGAATCCTCAAAATTCCAAGAGTTGGCACTGAAATGGCCAGAACTTAAAAGCTGGTTGAATAGATCTTTCATAAGATTTTGCTAATATAGATGTGTTTCTGAGTTAAAAACAATTTTGCTTTCTAATATAATACATAAATATAATGTACTGAACGGTATAAATAGGAGGGAAAACAGTCCTCTATTCCTTCACTTAAAAGAAGTGGAATGTTGGGGGATTTTGCAACCTGCTTTTCTCTAATTATTTTTGACTGTTTCTCTGCCTGATTTAAAGTCTTCTAGTTGATGTTTTGTGTCAGGGGTGACTGAAGGAGACACAATAATTGAGTTACTTTCTTGAGGGAGAGTTTTTCTTCTGCTAGGAATTAGAATTATGCTTTAGCTGAATTTGGTAGCTTTTGATGTATCTTTATGGTATTCATACAGAGATGAAACTGTGTAATTTCCTTTAATCCCACATAAAATATTAATTTTGTGCCCATCTTTCATCTTTACAGTGTACTGGATTTATGATGAAAATGCAAGTAAAGCATTCAAATGCTATGCTTGTTGCAGTACTACCTGAATCCAAGGTAAATCTGTTTCTATTGAAACCATTGATTGATTGTGTCTAATTAACTGTAAACATGAATTTTCATTTTACTGACAAAATGTGAAAGAATCAACTGAAGCAGAAAAGTGTTGGAAAATAAAGAAAAACTTTTATGAATGATAAACACAAAAGTTACAAGCTCAGATGTTTAGTTTGCTGCAATAAGTCCAATACACAAATACCTGTTTCTGTGATGGAATGCTGTTTGTAGAGACTTATTGAATTTTATCTGATGAAAGAATACAGTTAGAAACAAGCTAGTGAATTAATACTAGTGAATTAATAATTATTTGTGAAGCCTTTTTTCACTCCTTAACATGTACAGGCTTACAACTTTTAGTATTCAGCTCAAGGTTAAAATCATGACATTGTTTGCAGCTGGTGGGATGTCAATATTCCCAGAAGAGTTCTGAAAGTACACTCTGCACTGTGTTGATGTCACTTAACAAGCATTTAAAAGAAAAATAATCTTTACAGATCCTCAGGAGAGACTGTATCTTTTTCTCCATTCCTTAATAAGAGTTTTTGAATGTTAGTTTAATTAAAACAGAGAGATTACATAAACAGTGACTTTCAAAGTTATTTCAATTAAAAATAAACCAAGATCATGGTTTATTTTAATACTTTGATTGCCACTGGTTATCACTGCATTTTTCTTATGACAGTCAAGTATCAGTAGCAATCTTCTCTTGACACTGAAGATGAAGTATAAAATCCCTGGAGTATTTAAAACAAGAGAGAGCTCCCAGCACGTACTGGTGCCATGGAAACCAATATTTACTCTGATATATCAAGAATAACCTGACATCTGGATTTGTCAGTGGTTTTGCATTTTATATATGCAGTAATCATGACATGACATCACAATGAAATAACTCCAGAATTAAATCAAAGAAAACATATCATTAGATAGAAACAATGAAAAGTTATTGCTATATTTGTATAACATGATATTTAGAAGTGCAGCATTAAGTACAAGTGTGAGTTTGTTACTGCTGGATGAATCCCTGCACTCCACACCTTGGTAGAGTGTCCTGCTTCAGGGAGCGACAAAGGAACTCTCTTCCATGTACCTTTCTTCTAAAGACACTATGGGGAGTGAAAAGTTCTCAGAGAAGAGAGAGATTTAGACTTTTGCACACAGCAGGGAAGATGTTCTATCTAACCCAAGAAACCACTTGGTTGCTGAAGGTTTACCCCTGTGGCTACTGATTGCCATTCTGCCTAATACATTTCAACAAAGGAAAAAAAGAAAGGTCAGAGTGAGAAGGAGTTCAGTTTAGATGAAAAAGAAACTTGCACTTGTCCCCCTGGAAAAATAGATTATTTTACTGGGGTTTTAATTCAGCTGTAGCTGGTATAAATGGGTACTCTAAAATATAGGTACACTGCAGGCACCCACAATTTCCTTTCATGCTGCAGGTGGTGATAATGAAACCCAGATTTTGAAAACTGTCCCTCTTTCTTTGTGTAGTTTGATGAAGTGTTCACTTTAGAAAGCCATTCTGACTAAGAACGGAATAAATCACGAGTATTTTGGCATCATTACCTAATTTATTCTAGGTGTGCTAAAATAAATTATATGTGCAGCTGGTAATAAGTATTTGAACAATAGTTGTATTGTTAATTATTATGTTAATTTATATTTGAAACAAGAATACTATAAAAGGTTTTGGGGCTTTTTGTGCATTTGTTTCTTTTCCATTGCTTTCATATACCTGGTTAGTTTAAGATGGTGAGTGAAGCAAAAAATAGGTCAATGGTTGTAGCAATTTTCTATTTGTTCCTGAAAAGGATATGGCCTATTCAAATGAGTATACAAAAAATTTGGGAGAGTATAAAACCACAACTGATTGCTCCCAGTATCCCCAGTATAGCTGCAAACCACCAAGACAGAGCCCAGGCTCAAAGAGCCCAAATTGTTCTCAGCCCCAGGAGCTGGTTATGTATAAAGAAAGGTCTTGTGTTTCTATATAAGATGTGCACAGTATAAGTAGTGCACAGAGAAGGGCTGAAAACTTTACCTCGAATATTTTTCTCTATGAAATATTCTGGCAGTTAGGTCACTTAACAAAATAAAGAACAGCACCCCTTTAGCTCTTTTTTTGACAACTAACTATATCAGAACTTAGCCATTTAAAACTTAAGATAAAGGAAACACAGTTTGGATGTTAAAGGCATGTGTATATTGACCAGTGCTATAAAACATAGTCCCACTCGTGCCTGACTATGTCAGATAAGAAAGTTCTTGTCATATGGTGGTTCTTGTAGGTTCCTTGGTCTGTTTGCCAACTGAGTTGCTGGTGTTGAATATGAGGATTTTGCCCAAAATCGCATCAAGGGGGCTGGTTCAGTCTGTTAGTTCCTAGCTTTAGTCATCATGAATTTTTGGAAAATGGCATGAAACCCTTTGTTTCTAAACATCAGGACAAATTCATCCTTTACCTATCTTGTTCACTAATCTATCTTTTTCAAGTTATACTGCCCAAGCAGTGACGGGGATTTTTCAAGACTGTATGCAAGTGACACAGTCATGTAGATCTTCTGAAAATATTTAGCACTGGGAATATTTTTGTCCTAACTTGATGTGAGAATATTTGAGAAATATTTTGAATATTCTGAAATACTTTATCTAACCAATTGCAAAAAATTGCATGGTCCCAATTTTTAATGAGCAGTTCTTCATACTTTTTAATACCAAAACATTGGAATAATGTTATCACTGAGTGATTATGTATTAGAAAACAATTATTTTCATGGACACAAAATTTGGCTGAATTAGATGCAAAAATTGTTTTCTAAGCTTCATTCATCACTTTAGCTGTCTGCCATTTTTGATTCTTAATATACGTTTTTAATAGAGTGAAGGTTTGCTTTTAGACTAAATAAGCAAAATATCTTGTTCAAGAAAAAAAAAAAAGGATGGT
Source organism: Oxyruncus cristatus (assembly GCA_013399855.1). Taxonomy (NCBI): domain Eukaryota; kingdom Metazoa; phylum Chordata; class Aves; order Passeriformes; family Cotingidae; genus Oxyruncus; species Oxyruncus cristatus. Next base: position 1,024,634 of record VXAY01004567.1, read on the forward strand.
GTTTGTGGCTACAAAGGTTTCTTGGCACATTCCCCATGTAGTTAGAATTGTTCCCATCTTTCTTCCTAGTGACTTATCTCTATGGAAACTGTTTAAATAAATGGATTAGCTGTTGGCCAAAGCGAATAACATTTTGTCAGAGAAAGCTTTTTCTGTATGTGTTACATATATGGGTGTCTGCATACATATCTGTCTCTTGTCCTAAGAGGAATAGCCTTGATGAACAAAGAGGGAAAGAAAAATGTAGTGAGAATGATGATCCATGTGCAGTCAAAAAAACCTGCACTGGATTCTGATTATTTCAGAGATAGCAAAATAGAGGAAGGAATAAATATGATGTGTAGTGTTCTACCCCGTCATGCAGAAAAAATTCTGTTCAGTTATTTAGTTACTTGAGACATCAGCTCTGCTAAAGTGCTAGAATACAGAGCATTCTGAATTAAAATATGCTAAAATCAATAGCACTACAATACTGAAATAGATCTGGTATAAACGGGATAAAAGGGTTTTAATAGTGGGGAGAGGTGTCAATTTAAAAGCCAAACTAAAAAAAAACACAGAAAACCCCCCAAAAAACCAAACCACAAAACCCTAGACATTGGGATGTTCAAAGACATTTATTAAACTTTAAGTAATAAAGTAGTGCTATTCAAAGTCAGGGAAGTTTATCTATTCCTTTTGCTACTACCTTCCATATTTAGTCATAGAAAAAATAAATAGCTCACAAAAATAGAGTTAGGCTAGTTTGATCTTTGCAACAGGTACTTTAAACAGAAACTTGCTACAAATTAATTTGTTTTGGAGGCTGGATGGATTTGTTCAGCAACTGAGTATGTTAGAATGGTACTACCATTTCTGTCTTTCCTGTAATTCAGTCAAAAGTAACAAAATAAAGTAATGAGTTCTGGGTCTTGACAGATTGGTATTTTGTCAGGATCTAGAAAGTCAGCAGGAAAACCTCCTTTTCTTAGTGAAGAGGATTCTATTTTAAACTGACAACACACTTTCACTTCCTAGCCTCTTTCACTTAAGCTTTTTTAACTAAGTTCCTGTGCTTGATAAGCTGAGGAAATGTCAGAAGCTGGCTTTTGCAATACTAATAACCAGAAATAACTTGTTTAGATTCTCCAGATGTATTGGAAGTATTTAGGAATTTGTGCAGATTTGAAAGCTGAGAGAGGGCAATTTCTGTTCGTGTGAGATTTACAGCATAAGGTTAAAGATGTTGTAATATAACTGTGAGGGAAGAAAAATGTTCCCATATTACTGATGTAGACATTTTATGTTACATTTCCCAGTATCGCACAGGTAATCTGTTTTTTAAGAACAGTAAACTTGTTTTAATTTTTTCTTTTTTTTTTTTTGTGAAAGTCTTGAAATATAGCCACACTTACACAGAAAACATTCTTTTTTAGTTGTGTGGTTTTATTACTCTGAGCAAGGGTGGGGGAATAGAAATGGCTTTGAAACACTTTTTTTTTTATTGTACGTATCATAACGGTCTATGAAAAGCATCACGACTATTTCCACTAAGTGGAAGGGAAAAGGTAACAGGTGTAATAATAACTCCTGATTAGTGAGAATTCAAGTAACTTAACAAACTCCTAACTCGGGCTATTTATTTAAAACTAAACTTAGTGACACAATTTAGTGAATCAAATGTCTCTGACTAGCAGGGAATAATTTCTCAAGCCTCAAGGATGAGAAGGTAAGGCTGGTGTTCCCAACATCAGGGTTTCTACTTAGTTTCAGGAAGGGATGGTAATAAATTAAACTTTTGCTTTGCTGAAGTTGGTGACAACATTGTTTTCTTTGACTGACAGCAGAGTGGAATTAATTTACCAGTCTCAGGTAAATTAGCTTATTGAGTCATAATGGATAATGTTTTTATGCTCCAGAATCAATCAGATCAGGTTTTTCTAGTGTTATGCACAAAGTGCTCAGAGATTCCCTCATGGAACTACTGGTTAATGGTGTGATTATTGATGCTACAACTTGGTATTTGCTTTCTCATGCCGTGAGTGGTATAAATTAGAATAAAAAAGACAGAATTATTTTCCTGAGTACTCATTATGCCTTAGAAAGCAAGAAAACCACAGTTTTCTACTTCCTGAATTTAAGAATTGCCATATCTTACATATTGCATTATTTATTAACATTTTCTGGTTGTTTTACAATTCTGTGACTAAATATGAAGTTATAAGTCTGATGAAAGATATGAAAATATATGCATTTATTTCACTAATTATATCGTTATTAAACACATAAGCATTTTACTGTAGTTTTAATATCCAGATTAAATAATTAGCTTCCTTTGATGTGTCCAGTACATTCCAGTACATATATTTCTTGGTAATTCTTTAGAATGTGTTGTTAAAAGCATATTTTACAGAAGCTTTTTAGCTCTTCTTGACAATTGCACCCCGGAGGTGCTACTTTTTCTAAAAGGAATATTGGGTTAGGGAGTCTCTGAACTTACTTTATGTTTTATGTACTAGAAATTTAGGAAATAACAGTTTCAAAAGGCATCCACGAAAGAAATGTGTTTATTGTCACATTCTGGTTCTGTTTTCACTACTTTTTTTTTTTTTTCAGTTATGCACATTTAAGGTGTGCTGGTTTTGGGTGGGGTAGAATTAATTTTCTTCACAGTGGCTGGTATGGGGCTGTGTTTGGATTTGTGCTGAACACAGGGTTGATAACACAGAGATGTTTTTGTTGTTGCTGAGCAGGGCTCACACAGAGCCAAGGCCTTTTCAGCTTCTCACACTGACACGCTGGTGAGGAAGTTGGGGGTGCAGGGGAGGTTGGAGGAGACACAGCTGGGACAGGTGACCCCAACTGACCAAAGGGATATTCCAGATCATATGACATCATGATCAGTAAATAAAGTGGGAGGAAGAAGGTGGAAGAGGTGAGATGTTTGGAGCAATGACATTTGTCTTCCCAGGTAACCACTACATGTGATGGGGCCCCGCTCTCCGAGAAATGGCTGAACACCTGCCTGACCATGGGAAGCAGTGAATTAATGCCTTCTTTTTCTTTCCTTGTGTGTACAGCCTTTGCTTTCCCTGTGAAACTGTATTTATCTCAACCCACGTGTTTTCTGGCTTTTATGCTTTTGATTTTCTCCCCTATCCTACTGGCAGGAAAGTGAGTGAGTGGCTGCGTGGGGCTTGGCTGCTGGCTGGGGTTAAACCATGGCATAAGAAAAGTGCCAGACTTTGTTTTAAACCTTGTGTCTGCTGTCCTTTATATGTGGACCAAGGCACAAAATGTGGGTTTTAGTGACACCACTATATTATACAACTATGACTAATAATCTATCATATTAGAGCTGAACACTCTTGACTATTACAAAGTTGTACATATTTCAGCTAACTTTTAAATTGCTTGTAAACTGTTCTTTTGAACCATCTTTCTGAAGGTACTTGTCTCACTAAACTGTTCATCCAGGAAAAAAGCCCAAGCAAACTCAAAACAATGTAACTTTAGTATTCATTTTCAAAGCTTTCAAGAATTAGGTTTTATTTTTATACTGCCTATTGACCTTATATAGAGGTTGTGCATTGACTTTTTGATTGAAACCAGCCTCAGCAGTTGTCCATATGTTTGCTGTCCTTGTCCCTGCTGTTGAGGCTGAATCTCCCTTTTTCCACAAATTAATTAAAACAGTATATTTTTAGTTAACAGAATTTGTGTGTAACTCTAGTGACCTTCAAGAACACAGAGTTAATAAAGCCAGTCTTCTCCAGAAAACTGTTATAAAATTATGACACTGTTCTGGAATGATTTGTAAGTTTTGTTGCAAAAAACAACTGTTCTTTGTTATAGAACACTTGAGTTAAATGTATTCTTTGCTTTCTGTTTAGAGTAAGCCAAGAATGAGGTAAAATGAAAAATTAATAATTTTTTAATTGTCAAATCATGACTTGAAAGAGAATTCTTTTTTTTTTTTTTTTATTTATTATTTTATTTTAGCTATGTGTAAAATAAATGCTGTTCTTCAGCTCATATTTGGTATTTTCCACTTTGGTCATTGGTGCTCTGCATAGGTTATTTTAGGATAATCTGTTGAAAGCAATTTAAGTATCCCTGCAAAGACCATCTCATTGCTTAAGGTAGCTTTTTTATTCACAGAAAAACAATCAAGTGTTCTGCTCAGCACACTGTTGTGTGTGGAGCTGGTGACCCCTTTCCCCTCTCTTGAATACTCAGGTCTATGAATAATATGTTCCACACCAGCACATCTATGAATCAACTTCACTGTGCCTCGCCCTGAGCTCACCGTTGAAGAGACTATAAAGTAGGTTTAACAGGGGTTGTCATCACCCAACGGAGTCACATGAGGTCATGGTGATAAAATAGAGACTGCTTTCTGAAGCAGGGGTAAGGGATCAAGGGGAGACAAATTCGTGGACATTTCAGAGCGATGAATAGAACCAACCCGCTTATTGCTGTTTCCAGCGCTTCAAATAAACTGCATCTTCACACGGCGGGTGTGAAAAAGGCCTTTTCTTAAAAGATATGCAGAACAATTGCTTTAATCCTACCTGAATTTTGGTTTGTTTTCATTTTTTTTTGTTGTTGTTGTTTTTGTTTTTTTTTTTCATGTCCATTTTCAGTGTGAAAACTTACTGCTATAGAAAGTAATAAATTGTCTGTATCATCTACTGACCCTTGAATGTCAGCTCTTAGTGCAAGGAATTTTATATACATGTTTAAATTGCTGGTAAACTTGGGTTTAGGTCTATACTAACGTTGGTTTATACTTTTCATGCTGTTAGAAAAATACTCAACTCTGTAGGCCAGGTAAAACTGTTGCTTATCAACAGTTATTGCCTATATTGTTTGTCAAACAACCCCTATTTTGTTCAGAGGTGAGGAAGGAAGAGAAAATTAAAACTCAATCTTTGGCTTTTGCGAGAAACACTGGGTTTGGCAGATACCAAAGTCCATGAAAAACTGGTCTGCAGTCCTAGACTTAAGTGACTTTACTTTCCAACAAGCCATAACTATGACATACACTATAGTCACACTTAATTCACAAAACAGGTTTTTTTATTTTTTATTTTTTATTTCAAATATAACAGTTCTAGGATCCTGGAGACTTTTTTTTTGAAAAATACAGTTTCTACAAATACTTCTAAAAGTAGGTCCTTTCTGTGTTCTTCTGGACTGCCAATAGAAACTATGTAATATTGTGATAAAGGTCTGGGCCTTCTTATTCAGGTCTTGTCATACCTGCAGTGTAGCACAGCACAGAATAATTTCCCTCCTCCACTGGACTGTTGGAATATACTGTGTGTATTCAGGACCTTGTATTACTGAGACAGGCCTACAGGAATCTCTCTTGAAATATAAATCTGAAGTAGCCTCAAAATTCTGAGTGGGCTTGATTTGTGCTTCATTTAAAAGCATCATGTGTCCAGTGGTAGGTTTCCTTTGACACTGTGATGGTCAGATTTCTGCCAAATGCTTACGTTTTTTCATCATCAAATCACATGTGAAAGTAAAGATTGCAGCAATTCTTTGTTTAAAGCATTGTTTCAAGCTAGAAAATATTGTACAGTGGTGCAATATGTTGGCAGATGAATGTAAGTTCTAGCTTATTTTGTTTTACATCAAATTCTTAGAATTATCAATTTGATGATCAGAAATTATAGCTTTATCATAAGTTTTCTTGGATTCTAGGTGGAGTGGGGGTGGTCATATTGTGAGATTAATAGTCATTTTATTTCAAAAGAAGAAATAAATGGTTCTGATTCTTATCCTTTTGTTGTAAAGATAAATGGAAAATCCGGGTATATTCTTTGTGTATCAGACTTGTTTCCTTTTATGAATAGGGAGGATTATGTGATAATAGCAAAATGTTTCCATAAGGCTGAGACTGAATTCCTACAAGTTACTTTTGATAGGTAGAACTATAAAATTTGGGATTGCTTATAATCCCAGCTACGTTGCTGTAAACTTCTTCACTGAATCAGTACTACTTTTTTGGTTTTTTCAAGATCACCTTTGCTCTGATTTAAAGTTCACACTTTTTTATAGTGTTTGTTATTAGAAGGTTGTGTTTTCTTTTTGAATTTTCGTACTAGAGCTTGATCTAGACTGGTAATTTGTTGTCTTCTACCCCTTGAATATTCTGTTTTTCTCTACACCTTTCACTGCACGCCTATTTGGAGGAATAATAATCTATGAATATACCATTCTATAAAACACTAAATTGTCTTAAAGACATCCTCATTTACTAAATTCTTTCATCTTAAATGTCCCGTGTCAAGCTCATCCTGTTTCTCAGAAAAGGGAAGAAGGCAGTGAAGGTGTTTGAGAACCTTCTTGTTCTTTGCTCTCCCAGTTGCAGTTAATAATGGGCACAGATTTGGGGGTTCCATGTCATCAGTCTAGATGGTGGGCTTTAGGGACACAATTTGTCATTTATTTGCTCTTTTCATGTATCTCTTTCATGCATTGTGGATCCTTTTTGTCTTGATGTCATTAAGATCATTGTGATCTGCTGTAATGTAGCATTATACCACTAATACACGCATACATACATCCAAGGTGTCATTAATTAATTTACTATTTTAATACCCATAGTCAATATACTTCTGTAGGACAATCAAATGACTACACAGGCATATACACAGTAACTAACTGTGCACATGAATATGCTGGGGTTTCACTGCAGCTAACAATTATAATGGACTCCAATATCTTAAAAAAATAAATTTATATGTATGCATCATTATTAATTTAGATCACAACCTTATTGCTGCTATGGCAGCTGCTAGTTCAGCCATTCAGTATTGAAAGGGCGCTGGCCACTAGCAAATTCTTTTTAAATTGTTAATTGTAATTCTGATGTGCCCTTCTAAAGGCTTATTACTGACTGTGCTTGAAGATGATGCCAGGAATTTTAAAACAGCTGATTCTAATTTTGTCTTTCTCTGAAATTTTCGATTTTGTTCCTTTGACTTTGAGACAAGTACAGTTTGGTACAGTACCCTCTCAATGTGGAATAAGGGACAGATTTTCTCATGGTGACACAGAGATGGAATGATAGTTCTAGTACTACATGTAGAGCTCAGAGAGCATGATGGACAAAGAATTAAAGTGTACATGTAATTAAGATCGAATAAAAATCTTGAATGGATAGTGGAAAACTGAAAATAATAGCTCTTTAGAAAGAAGAGTGAATAACACAGATAGCATTCTTTATATTTTTCCTAAAAAAAGCACTCTAAACTACTTTTGTGCAGTCTGCATAAAATGAGCAGTGTGGGTTCCAATGATGGAGAAGTACTAGAATTATTAATTCTCAGAATAATAAACCAGTAACATCGAAAACTGAACAACTTCAAAATGCCCATTTGGGGATGCATCATCCTTGCGTTTGATGGTACACTTAGGAATACAGCAAGAGTTTACTCTTTGATTTTATCTGGCTCTATGAGAAGAAGAGTAGAAGTAGATCTTCTTACAGGGCCATTTCTCACTGTTGTGGTGATCTACCACTCCTTATGCCTGTTTCAGTATCCCTTCTCTTGTACTTGCCCGTTTTTTACAAGCTGACTGCCAGGTTGTCAGAGCTGTAAAATAGTGAAAAGATGTTATACACAACAAAGTTTACGTGAATTGACTCAGACTCGTGGATTTCTGTGGAAATTCTAGGAATTCTTTTAATTGTTTGCAAATAATTTTCCCTAATAATAATAAAGTTATTTCCTCTTTTGGTTTCTGGTGTGCTTCTACTTCTGAACTGGGGCAGAAAACCACTGAGAAAGTTTCAAAAAACCAAAGGCTACTCAAGTCTAATGAAGCCACTTTATTTCTAATCCAAGTAGTTAAACTATTTAGATCAACTTGCAAAATTGCCTTTGTTGTCTTCCCCACCCTTATCCCCTTTTAGAACCTTACACCTTTTGGAATTTCAGTCGGTATAGCCCCCAAATGTCTAGGGTTTTTGGTTTAAGTTCATGACAAGAAATTTGGAGGTGTTTATTTCAGAAAGAAATAAGTAGACTATTTGATTTAAATGCTGGAAAAGCTGGAATTTCTGTTGTAGTAGAGAGGCAGAATTAAAAGAATACTAATCACTGTTCTAAAGAGCCTATACAAGAAGGGTGGAAGACAGCAACATTTCAATATGGAGAACTATGAAGAATATTTCAGTTCCAAGTAAAGGTAATACTTTTCGAAATTAGAGGATAAGTGTGGGGGGTTTGGTAGCTTTTTGATGAATAACTAAATTTATTGGTCAAAAAAGCAAGAAATTAGAAACAAGGTTTTGCAGAGCTGGAATAACCTGCTTTTTTATTGGTGGTCTTTCGTGACTGGAAGGTGCCAATGAGACAGAACTATGCCAATATACTAGGTTTTTGGTTGATGCTTACCTTTTTCCTGCTGAAAAATATAAAATATCCACAGAGTAGTGCTTTATAATAAGACCTACACTAGCTTCACAGGTGCAAAATGTGCACCCATTCCTTGTTAGTCAGCCAGTGTTCTGCCTGGTGTTCTGCACTACCTGAATTAATTACTACTGCTAAGGCACTTCCTTATTTCATCTTATGACTATTCCTTCTTCAGACTGATGTCAGCTTTTGACATAAATATGATGGCAGAGGACTAATGTTTAATTAAGATGCATCTGGGCAAGGCATTTTCAGCTGGTTGAGGGAGGTGATTGTCCCTCTTTGCTCTGCATTGGTGTGGCCTCACCTTGAATATTGTGGCGGTTTTGGGAAAAGACTTGGGGACTTTTGGGAAAAGACATTAAGAGAGCGTCCAAAGGAGGGCAGTGAAGCTGGTGAAGGGCCTTGACTTTGTACACTTTGTTCAGCTGGAGGAGACTGAGGGGAGACCTCACTGCAGTTACACCTCGGGAGGGGAAAAAGAGGGACAGACACTTATTTCTTCTGATGATCAATGAAAGCTGAGGGAATGGCCTGAAGTTGTGCCACAGGAGGTTTAGGATGGATATTAGAAAAAGGTTCTTCCCCCAGCAGGTGGCTGGGCACTGGAACAGGCTCCCCAGGGAAGTGGTCACAGCTCCAAGCCTGACAGAACTCGAGAAGAGTTTGGATGATGCTCTCAGGCACATGGTGTGACCCTTGGGGATGATCCTGGGCAGGACCAGGAGTTGACTCGATGATCCCTGTGGGTTCCTTCCAACTCAGTATATTTTGTGATTCCTGTTAACTAATAGTTGAATTCCGTGTCTTATAGTCAAGTCTCTAGACGTTTGAGATGTTCTAGCTGCTTTGGCTACATTTGAGTCACCAAAGATGTTGCTCTCCTTTTCTTTAAGCCTATGCTAAGACTTTCATAATTTCAAGCGCAGTTTTGTATTTATGATTGAACAGTGGCAGAATATACCCCTGGCTTTGTAGATACAAATATATTTTTCCATGTCTGCTGCTGTCTCCATTAGCGTCTCAATCTTCCTTTTTCTCCATCTGTTGGACTTCCTGATATGGAGTACTTCATGTATGAAGATGAGATAGACCTGTCTGAAGGCCTGAAATTCTAGTTTTTTGTTATTTGTTTAGTAGTCCTTGTTAGTTCTTATCCAGCAATGAGTTAAGATTAGGTAAATGAAAGGGAAGGGTTTTTTTTCCCTCCCTTCCTTCATTCTTTGTGTACTGAAAGAGGCACACTGTTTGGCCACAGCCTTTGTCTTCATGTTTTCATATAACTACCTGGACTGTGCTCAACCATGTGAAACTAAAACCAGCTTACAAAACACTTTTACTTTCCATAAGTGCTCACAATATATGCATCAAAAAGGCCCTGTGTGATTGCACTAACACTGAGAGAGTTCTAAGTAAATCTGCTTTCTAGAAGTATTCTCTGACTGGACTATTTTCCAGTGGTTTATTATTTCCAGTCAGGCCAACCATAGGATTTCTTAGGTAGAAAATTCAGGTTTCCAATATTACACTTTATGGATTGGAATAATAAAATGCATTTGTGTCTATTGCGGTTTGATATCTATCAAAAATACTTCTTTGTTTTGTACTTGTATGTAACTTATACCCATTACATGCTTTTTTTAGCCTAAAATGCGCTATGAAACTTCTGAGAGTAATTTTACTTTGATTTATTTTTTTCTTCTTTCTCTAACTTAATCACTTAGACACAGGTCTGAAATTTCAAAATACCTAAGCATTTTGAATGCCTGATTTCCACTAACTTCAAATCACTTAAGCTGCTTTGAAAAAAGGCGTTAAGGCTAAGTCACCCCAGGGCGACATTTCAAATCTACTCAAGCTGATGGTAAAATTTACGTTGACTTGAACGGGACTAGAGAGTTTCCCTTGCATGGTGGTGGGGATAAGGCTCTAAACAATGAAGCAGGTTCTTAGTATTAAGGGAAGAGGGTGTTTTGAATGAAGCTATTCTCATGATTAAAGGTGAGTACTTTCCTACTTTCACTGAGTGAGAGACAGATAAAGTCAGTTTTGGTCTTATTATAGTGGGAAAACTTGCCTAGATTGTCAAGAGGTACAGTGCTGAAATTGCATGAAGCAAAGACTTGACATTTCTCTTTTTTTAAATCTGTTGTGGTTTGGTTTTATTTCTGTGAACATAATTTGTAAAAGGAAAGGTCAAATCACCTCAGAAGTAGATGTCTGTCCTAAGCTAGGTAGGCAGTGGTTGTGGGTAGCATAACCATTTACAGTGCAAACTTTAAGAGAGAAAGCCCTATGAAAGCTCATTTGTAATGTAATAGGGACTGTCTTTTCGGTTGGAAGCATTTTGGTTTACACAAATGTGTTCCTTTCCAAAAAGTTTAGGAGACATAACTACAGTCAATTCTGACAGAAAATAAATGATAGGCATAAACTCAGATACATTTTTTTTTAGGCTCCAGTATGGCCAATATTGTTGAGTAGCAATTTCTGAAAAGTATGCATATGTTTTCTTAACATACCTTCACTAGACCTAAGGGCTAGTGAACTTCATTATCTTCTGAAGCAAATCCTTTATTGGATTTTTTCTCTTATTAAGGGACATCTATTTATTTGGAATGTATGTGTGTAATGATAGGATTCTTTTTTTACTTAAAAAAAATTAAATTATGCAACTTGAGTATCTCAAATAATTGAAAAGATGAATAGAAATAATGTTAACCTCTCCTTCACTTTTATAAGGTTTTCTAGACCTGTTTTCAACGTCTTGATATTTTTAAGACATAATAATGAAACACATGCCCCTGCCTCCCCTAAGCTAACACAAAAAAATAACCCAAAACAAGTGCACATGTGAAATGAAGCCTTAGGTCTTTAGACTTATTGAACCATAGAGAAGTGTTTGTAAAATGAAAGAAGAGAAAGGTAACAAGTTACTGATCTGAGGAAAAAAAATCTTAGAATAACAATCTGTGACTAATGGTTGAAAAAGATCAGACTACTTCATTTGCACTCTACCTTTTGTTTGCTCTGCAGATATTACAAAATCCTTTTAAAAAGCAACCCCACTGCATTCTTTTTTTTAAATTCTATATATACTAGGATATAATATTGGCAGTGTTGCCATGTATTTGTAACTTTCAGAGAGTAATTTCTATGTCATGCTGGCTCTACAATTTATAACAGTTCTGCATCAAACAAGCAATCCTATTATTAAATAAAAGCATTCCTCCACCAGTTTTCTTGGGTTTTAATATTCATGTAATCAATAGCAGTGATTGCTGTTATTTTTTTTTCTGGTTTTATATATTGTCCTGGTTAGAAATTTAAAAGGTGCATTGGGAGAACTAGTTCAGTTTCATTCAGAAATAAATAAAAGCATTAAAAAAATCCAATTATCTATATTAAAGAAACCCATCTTCCAAACTTATTTGTTTTTATTGAATTAGAAGGCTGATTAAAATGAGGAAATACTTCAAGTGCTAAAAACTTTACTGTTTTTAAAATTAAATCAATGAAATCCAAGTGTGTTTTCATGCTTACATGCTTTCATGGTTTAGAGCCAAAAAACAATATAAGAAAACTCTAGAATGCCTTTTTTTTTGTTTTCTTTTAACTCTCTCTTTAGATTAAGCAGTGCTTACCTCTGCCCTCTGCCCTCTTTCTGGCTTATGCCTTGGGTTAACCGCTAATGTTATGACAGAAAACTAAAAAGGCAAAGAACTTCTTGCATGAGAAGACAAATGTTAACCTCAGTTAACAGGGAAAAACATAGTACATACAGGATGCAATTGTCCCATTTCATGGGTACAGTGTGAAGCATGCAGAAACTAGAGCAATGGGCTACTCTTCTAGTTTATGGGACATATTGTGTATCCCTATGATAATTCTTTTCTATCTTTGTGTTGAATCCTTCAGAGAGGAGCTGTGATCTGGAGATAAAGACACCATGATTCACATCTCATGAGTGGCATTCATTCCAGATGTAACTTCTACTTAAAAATGAACAAGACTCACAGCTATTTGCCTCTTAAGACCATGAACTGTCTGGAAAAAAAGACCTCATCCCTTCAAATATTAGTCAGTTCTTAAAAGGCTGAGGTTGTAGTTTGGCATTGTAACATCTCTCTACTCAAATAAGTGAGCCTATAGGGAAAGAACGTACAGATAACAAGTCTAGGTTTGTTCTGTTGTAGAAATTGATTCTGTGAAAAAACTTTCCAGTTCTATGATTCCAATTAGGAAGGTAAGATGGGAGAAGACCTCTAAGATTACCCAGATTGAGTTACTGCCATGTTCACCACTAAACCATGTCCCCTGGTACCACATCTACCTCTCTTAATACCTTCAGGGATGGTGAGTCCACCACACCCCTGGGTAACCTGTTCCAATGTTTGCAACCCTTTTGTTGAGGATTTTTTTTCTAATATCCCCTCTAAACGTCTCCTGGTGCAACTTGAGACCATTTCACCTTGTTGACTGGGAGAAGAGGCTGAGCTCCACCTGGCTACAACCTGCTTTCAGGTAGAGAGTGATAAGATCTCCCTTGAGCCTCCTTTTCTCCAGGCTAAACCCCCCCAGCTCTCTCAGCTATTCCTCCTGTGCCTTACTTTCTAGACCCTCCCCCGGCTCTGTTGCCCTTCTCTAGACAAGCTCCAGCACCTCTGGGTCTGTTTTGTAGGGAGGGGCCCAAAACTGATGACAGGATTTAAGGTGTGTCCTCACCAGTGCTGAAGTTGGGGATGATCACTGTCTTAGTCCTGCTGGCCACACTACTTCTGATACAGGCCAGGATGCCTTTGGCTTTCTTGGTCATCTGGGCACACTCTGGCTCATGTTCAACTGGCTCTTGACCAGCACCTCCAGGTCCTTTTCCAGAAGGTTTACTTAATATAAAACCAACATGTTTTGATACAGCTTCTCTCACTGTCCCAGGAGGTAGGATCCACAACAGCTGGAAGGCACCTTCCAATTTCCAATCTCAATTTACTACTTTCCAGGCCTTACATGCTTTTCCCACTTACAAGGCTTCCCAATTCTTACATTTTATTTTTCTAAGGAACTTTGAGAAGCAAAATCTTTCAGTCCTTATTTTATTGTTTTGAAATCTTCTAAGCTTCTGTAGTCAAGTATCTGTATTTGTTTTATTACCTAATAACATATTTTGATAAGTTTTAAACATGACAAACAGCCTTTTTCAGAACTCTTACTACTTTTTGTTTACATATCATAAAGAAGTGTTATTATACTTGGTTCTGCTCCAAGAATTTTATTGACGAAATTTAGTTTTCCATAGTAATTCTCTAGAAAAACTGCCAAAGTAGCTAAAAACAAAATGCATAAGCTTATTGTTTTAGATTGGAGATCAAATTTTAAACAATTTTTTCCCTGTTTCATGATTGGTATGAGTAACCTGGATTCCTTTTGTGCACTCCTCATGATGATTTAATTATTATTTTTGTAAGTTTTTCCGTAGTATGTGATTTTTGAAGTTTGACTGTACAAATACTTCATTAGCCTTGCATTTCTGTATCAGATATTGACTGGCTCACTGTTGCCTCTGAGAAGTGCTTCCTGCACTCATTTCCAGCTCCTGTTATAAATTTTTATTTATTTCATTTCTTCATGGCAATTAATATATTAGATTATTCTCTATGTGATGAGTACATGATGTGCCAAATACCAGCAGATTAAAGAATTTTACATGTTAAATACTTTATATCCTAATGAAAAATCTGTTCAGAGAGAGTGTTCATAAGAGCAGACTTTTGTCTGTATCAGTACTATGTGTAACTAAACATTTTTGAGCAGAGGCCAGTAGGTTTTTGAGGTGTTTGAGTGTGATGGAGGTAAGGTGATGCAAGAGAAAAAGAGGGAACAAGGGACAGTAAGTTACACATAGACTGGAAGGCTATGGAAGATGATAAAGATGGAGAGAAGGAAGTAAACTTCCTAAATTGCTGGGGCTATTTATCCCTGGTGTAGCATATAAAATTTGTCTCTCTTTTTTTTTTTTTTTTTTTCATACCAGCTTATCTGGGAGAAATGTGTAACACTGTGTTCTAAGAGCTGTTTCTCTATTTTTTTTTCTTTTGTCTGGGGAAATCATGCTTGTAAATGGCCTAAAATGCCACTTTAAAAGTACAGGGGTTAAAAATAGACGAAAAACAAACAGAAAATAAAAGGTGCAAAACCTCACTTCTGTGATCAGTTATTCAGAAGCTACACACGGTCTCCAAACTTTGGAACAAAGGAGTTAAATTTCTCGTTGGAGGTTGAGATGGAATCAATTTATGCCATCCATCACAGGTGTTGAAGGTTATATTCCTCTATTGACGTGTATGAATAGCTCGTTCAATGACAGTCACATCCTGGACACAGTTGTTTTGTGGAGAATAGCTTCTATCTAAAGGGGGAATATTTCTCTTCTATTTACCAAACAGAAAAATACAGTTCAATGCAATCAGAGGTTGCTATGGGGTTTGCCATTAAGCTTTTTGCTGTACATAACTTGAAATATATGTTCTTTATAAAGCAGTCATGGTAGCTTAGGGGATTTAAAATTCATCTTTTGTTCTTATACTCTAACTGAAGTTTAAAAATACTTCGCTGAAGCCATAGTATTTCCTTTTTAATGCTTGTGTCTGTTCTGCAGAGCAAATATGTTGTCCAGGGAAAGCAGTACTGTAAACAGGAAAAATGATTGCAAGAATGTGTCTTTCACTGCTGCACCTTAGTGGCAAGGAAATACTTGTACAGATTCCTTTCCAGTCTGTCCCCTCTTTGTCAGAGCAGTAAAGGATGACTACTTTGACAATGAGTTCCTTCACATCCCTGCAGAACGCTTAGCAACAGATGTTTTGGAATTCCGTGGTGCTGCATTAGGCTGCTAAGTTACAATATGTCTGCAGAAAGGCAGTGATCTACCACAGTGAGCAATCATAGTCTCACTGGTGCACAACATCACGCGTGTCTGAAAACGAGCACGTGCAGTTTGGTGAGCCGTGTAAACTCCCAAGAAGGGACTCCCTCAGAATTAACCTGCAAATGCCCTGTCCTTGTAAGCTGGTGTGCCAAATTAGTTGACAATGCACGGTAAATGAAGAACTTCTTCAGGCCCACTGAAACGAGGCAGTCGAGTTAAAATAAGTTTGCCTGCTAATGCGGCGCAATCGGAGCATGTTTTCTTGTACTGGAGGTTTAACCATATCTTCTGCTACGTGTATCTTCTTGCTCCTTGTGTCAGACAAACGGAGTCAAGTTTGAGCCGAGCAGCTGCTGCCGCTGTTTCTCCAGAAGGTGGTAGCATCGCTCTGTGCTTGTTCAGAGCATCTGGGTCCTCCGGCTGATGTGAATCTCCTCACTTACAGGCCTTTATTCCTGAACGCCTTATTCATACTCAGAAGCCATACTTCCGTGGCATGTTTTATATTTAAATAAACAGAAGATTATTTGTAAGTTCAGGTTTGTTGGGGTTTGTTGTTTGTTTGTTTGTTTTTTAAAGCTTTAGAAGTGTATTTTTTCTTCATTTTCTTCCCTAAGCCAATCTGCAGGGATTTTGCTCTTAGTTCAGTACTGAAACAATGAATGCAACACGCGCTCACAATAAATTTAGAAAATGCAAAGCCACAAATCCGCTGTGGAAACAGTCCTAGAGGACTTTCCGTATGAATTTAGGCTCCAAAAAGGTATTACCCTATTGTGCTAGTGAAGAAGTGAAGTGAATTGCTTGTAAGAACATCTCATGCATGCACTGAACAATACAGCTGTCAGCCTCGGGAGCTCCGTGCAGGGGACACCAGGGCTGTGCAAAGCCTGGCAAGGCTGGATTAAAGGCCCTTGCTCCAGGATGGGGGAAAACCAGTATCCTGTCCCTGTGGCTGCGACATTGAGAAGGCTCAGCCTGTTGCTCAGCCCCTAAAATCCAAGGTGGTGAAGCTGTTTTTCTGGTTTGATTCCTGCTCTTTGATTCATCAGTGGTAGTGGGTTGTACCTGACTGTCAGTTCTGACAGCAGCAGGTTTCTTAGAAGTAGAAGGCTTTCCCAGTGGGACAAGCTGCAGCAGACAAAATGTTTGGTTTCCTTCTGTGTTTCCTTAGACATCACAAGCCTGATAATAAGCTTGATATTTTCTTAAGTGGAAGGATTATAAGGAAAATTATTTATTGCTATTATGAGGAAAATCATACTAAGGTGAAGGGTATGCATGAAGACTGTAAACTATATTTCAAGGGAAGAAAAAGAGAAATAAAGTTTAAAACAGGAAAACCCACACTTGCTTAATAAAATCAACACTTACTATAGTATGAAGTAATCTCTATAGGCAAGAATAAGAGAGAAGCAAATTCAAAGCCAGTTACCTTGATTGATAACGAGCTCCAAGTGGCCTGTTGAAATGCTGAATTTAGAAATGAAACAGTAAGGAAGGATCTCAGTTGTTGTAATGAGAGAAATTTACAAGCTAAATAACTGCTTTTCAGATTCTTGTGCGCTATATATTCGGGGAAATGTTAATGTGAATGATTCTAAGGTCCTTTAAAGGACCTTACTAAGGTTTCTCCAGGCCCAGCTGGGAAGTTACCTGAAGGATGGTGAGAAATGACAAATTGTAGGTCTGACTATGGAAGGAGATTACTTCCAGCTTGGAGCAGAACCCATGTACCTTGGATTTGTATCCAGGGTAGTTCTGTTCTGTGAAAGCAGCTGTGGGCCATTGCAATGATGATGGAAGGCCCTGACTTTGTACAAATGGTAGTGCTGGCATAATAGTGGACTTCAGGGTGCTGGGTTTCTGTTAAGAAGCTGTAGACTCTGGCTTCTGCTTCCCTGCCAAAAACCCAGCACTCCTAGCATTTTTTCATAGCACCTTATAGAAAAGAGGTTCCTATACCTGCACAGCCAGAGGGCAAATGTGCTGCAGCATTGCACTCAAGAAAGGGTAATGTCAGTCCAGTTGCAAGACAGGGCTAATAATGTATTAAACAAAAGTGTCTTGACAGCCTGAGTTGCAAGGATTTTTTTAATGTGTTGCTATTTAATACCATAGTTTTCACATGTTGCTATTTAAAGCTATAGTTTTTACATCTCTTGAAACCTAGCCTGGGTGCTGAGTATATACGGGATTGAATCTGCATGTACGCCTTACCACCCACAAATAATAAATTAAATAACAGATCAGTCCATAAATGCTGTCTCTGGGTTAACTGCAATAGCTGAAAACACCACTTTTTCACTCATCTCTTGGCTAAAACTGAAAAATATCCCCAGTTTTCATACAGTAAGAGCAACGGCTATGTGGACATGGATGCCTGGCTCCTCTTTAAAATACAAAATCTCTTTTTTCCCTGGAGTCTTTATTCTCTGAAAGTATTAATTGGTCTATTACACTAAGCTTGATAAGTGATCTAGCAGTTGTTGAAGTACATACAAAATTTTCACAGTTTTTCCTCTCTCTCCCCTTATACTGTTTGTCTTGCACCAAGAATTCAATGGAACCAGAGTCTCAGGTCTTCTCTCTAATGGGGCACTCCCCAAAAAGAGTTGAAAGACAAAAGCAGAGCTAGGCTGGGTTGCATTATTTTTCTACATCATGTTTTTCCAAGGAAGTTTTAAATCCACTGCTGAATCATCTTGCCTACTCAGCACCGTGCTACTACTTTCCAGAATTAAAAGGTTAAACGAATTCTCTCTAAATCACCTTCCTGTGCACAAACAGATGTAATACATCTTAAACATAGGTGGCAGGCAGGTGACGTGGAAACCTATTTGACAACAGTAGTTGTGGTGTTTTCTTTTATTACTAATGCCTTTAAGACAAACTTTTTGTTTAATGTTTCTTTTTATCTGCCAAAATTAGAATGGAAAATCAGACCAAGGCAAATTCCTAATGCATACAAATCTATAGGTATCAATTAAGCTTAAAATTTTCAAGGAAAACTGTCTTCAAAGGAGCTCAGGTTTTGATCCTTCCTCTCCTTGCCCAGTTGATTTCCCAATGCTGCCGAATGCTCCTCTGAATGCCCTCCGAGGAGGGAGTTTTTTTCCAAAGCTGTGAAGCCAGTTTTCCTCTAGATGGCAGGACCACTTTAGGCTTCACAGTAGTCACTGAGTTATTTCTGGCTGCTGTTCCCCAAGGTGGTAGTGCTAATTTAGTTGCTGGGAGAACGTTATATATGGTGAATAACTGCAGAAGGGGCAGGTGAGAAATAGCTTACGAGCAGGTTGTATGGAACACTTACTGAGTGACAGATCTGCTGCTCTGACATCTACCTGTATCTCTAAGCTACTCTTTACTCATGTTGTTGACCACGGAAGAATATACTGAATATATGTATTGAGCTTCTCCTTTACATGTTGATAGGGCTCAAAAGGCAGATTTCACGTGAAATAGAAATTAAATCTCTACTGCAATCTTTGTGTGTTCCTTTGTTACAAGAAGTATAGGCTGCATCAAGGTATTCTATCAGTCAGTGGGTTTTTTTTCCTCTCATGAGTGAAAACAGCAATGGTTACATGTTTTTGGCATATCAAGTCATCTTCCCACTTTTTGCTTATTTTTTCTTACAGGAACGATTCCACACAAGCAAGACCAGAATCACTACACTGACATCCCCAGAGGGTCTGTTGTAAAAGTGGGATTTAAACGTTTTGGCACTCAATACCAGTTAAAGGATTTTAACAAAAAATATTCTTGTTTATTTTTCCTTTCATTTAGGGTTGTTCTCTGTATGTAAAATGGTGGCAAAAAGTATCTTCTTCTTTGAGATTTTCTTAGAATGAAAAACATGAAGGAAACTACAGTAAATTGGGAGGTTTGGTTCAGAATAAGTTCTGCAGCATCCTCATTTTTGTAACTGTAGGTGTCTTGGTTGAAGAAGGCTTTTTTCAAACTTTTCTGATGATCTGAAGTAATATAATTTGTAACAATGTTGCCACAGGCTGTACCTAAAATGATTGCCATTGCAGTCTGTTTTGAAAAACAGGACGAAATTAAGAAATCCAGTAAAACAATCTGTGAAAGTGGCACGGGAATGCCAAAGTGATTTTGTTAATGTGCTCTTAATGGACATGAGAAGCTCTGAGATGATTCCAATGCTATCCCGGAATTTGAAATCTCCTTTGATTATGCTCATGTATTTGTATGATATTTGGACCAAATTACTAACCCATTTGTAGCTGATAATCTACTGTCCTTACTAGGATTAAGTTAATATTAACTCTCCTGACAACTGGGACAGGAGCAATGGTCTGCTTGCTTTAATTTAGCATGAATTTGAAAAGGGGCCTTTTGTGGAAATAGATAACCTTTCTCAATAGAGGTAAACAGTTGAAAAAAATTCAGTTTTCCATTTCCTGACACTGAGAAGTCTATAAAGCATAGTAATACTTAGGTCTGCATAATTTATAGCTCAGCGTATTGCTAAAAGCCTCCATGACACTTAAATTTATAGATATTTCCTGATAATATAACTGAAAACTATGCTTCCAGTTTCAATCTAAATATCCTCTTGTTATCTTAAACAACAAAATCGTGGTTTTATGGAGCTAATTTTGCATGTCAACAGAGAAAGAGATATCTGTTGCTTCCATAATTTAAAAGTGATAGAAGTACTGTTTCTGAAGATTTTGTTGCAGTGGCCTATGAAAGTGATCTAGTTGATTAGTAAAAAAATTTTATCAAATAACTGCATTAATAATGTTTGATTTCATAAATTAATTCAAGCATGATGATAAGGAAGATAAGACTATGAAAGAAGAAAATGACCATATCTGTTGTTCAGATAATAAAATTTCAGTATTTACTCTTTGCTTCCTAGCCACTGAATTAATATTTAGGTTGCTTAAAAATATTTTACTTTTTATTAAAGTCCTGCATAAAATCTGAAAGTAATCCAAAGGTAATAAAAAATCATAAAGAAAACTTGCTAAGCCCTAAAAGATGGAGGTGCATAGAACACTGTCTTTGGCAAGTTTTTATAACATTTCATAGAATTGATTGTATTAAGCAAAGCCTTTCTGAAATTCATATTCTTTAAACTTTTAATAAAATATCTCAGAAATCTGTGAAATGTTTATTATCAAAAATAATATAAAAGTATTTAAAATGCTTACAAATAAGGTCTCAGAGTTATTAATTTAAATGGTACTATGTAATATAGTAAATTGTACAGTCTTATGATGCATTTCTTTTTATGTTAAGAAGCCAGTACATGTACTTTGTTAGACATCTGGTAACCTTGACTCAAACCCTAAATTTTAATGGAGAAAAAGGAAGATGCTTTTTTCCCTGGCAAGAACTGATGTATTTGATCTTAGGAAACTTGCAGAAAAAAAGGGCTTATTTAAATCAATTTCAATGTCTGTTATTCAAAACAAGTTATCTCCGAAAATTTACTGAGTATAGGAGTTAAATACATAAGGAAACTTCAAGCATTCCATATGCAAATACCTTCAGGACAAAGTTTTTCGGAGGGGTCTTTCTGGTCTTCCTGAGTATGTTGTGCGTCTTGAAAAACTGAAAGACAAATAAAAAAAGGAAGGGGAGAGGGGTCAAGCACATTGTTAATAAAACCCCCCAAAAATTTCAAGGTGTTTTTGCTGTGAATTTTAATAATTTAAAGGACAAACTTGCTTTTTTTCAAGTGCTGACAATTCTTGTGTTGGGCAACGGTTACCAAATCAACTTTCATATGAACATTTTCTTTGTAGGAGAGAACCATATCGTGGTTGTAAGCAATGAACGTGCAAAGAGCCTTGCAAGGTGTAAAGAAGTGACAACATGTCTGGAAGTCACAAGCTTGCATTATAAAATAAGTTGTAATTTTATTTCTTCAGATGTTGACTATGTAAAGGAAAACCGTTTCCAAATTGGATCTGAAAACTGCATATCCAGCCTTCTTTGCAGCTTCCAAGAGGCACTGTATCAGGAATGACAGAAAAATACATTTCCCAAAGTTTTAAGGAGCTCAATACTTATCCAAATCATCTGAGACTATAATTTCTTGTTTTGCTGATCACATTAGTAGCTCATCACCAGGCTGGAGGTGACACGGAGGTGCTCTGTCCTGCTGACACTTCTATTCACTGTACCTGTGTCTCTGCTAAATGCCAGCTGAATGTCACTGCTGTCACTGCTGCTCACCAGCCACGCCAGCAGAGTAAGGGCAAACCTCTGCCCCCAAGATGTCCTTAGCAAGTAGTAGGGCTCTAAAGCATGATGTGATTAACACCTTGTCACCAGTCACGCTGTGTGTGCCTTCAGTACCAGCAGCTTCAGGAATTGCTGGGTTTATTTACTGCTGATACACACGGCTGCAGTTCAGAGATATTGATCAGATCTTATGGGGCTTTTTGCACACCTGGGTGGTAAGATTTCATTCAGGCAGGACTTTTCCTTCCTGCTTTCTCCTCCACCCTCACCCCCATCTGTCAGACTCCGTAGAGGCTTCAAACTACTACGTAGATTCAACTTTGTACGTGGAGTCAGAGGCTTCATCGTATGGCATGGTTGAGGCATGTTCTGTTATTCTTCCAAGTTGAAGTTATTTTTCTACCCTAATTCAGTTCAACATGTCACTGAGCTAGCTTGTGCTCGGGCCACATCATCATCTTAATCCCAAGATGCTTTTTCTCAGTTTCTTATTTGGTAAATATATGCCTGGGTTGCTTTGGGTCCTTCAGTAATGTTTGGGAAGTGCTACTTCCCACAGATTGCTTGTGCCTGTTTAAACAAGGTGAGATGGGCTGGAAAACACTTGAGACTCTCATGAGCCCGAAAGAGAATTGCTTTGAAGACCAGAAGGTAGTACTGGTATGAGAAACAACATCTGGGTCCTGGCCTTGCTCCAGTGGTCAAAGTCTTTGCCAAAAGTAAGATGGTATCAGTAGGAGACATGGAACAACCTAAAAACTTCACCCTGTGCTCTTGGAGAAGAGTGGGGTGGAGGGGGGAGATGTGAAAAATATTGCTGTAGTGGGCTCATCTGTCAGAAGCAAATGGTCATTGAACACCCTTTTTGAGGAAGGTGTATGGTTACCAGTCACCCGAGGAAGATAAGAAGTGTCACCTTCAGTCAGTGAAATCGAATTTATTTTGGAGTTGGAAATACATTGGAAGTCTCTAATTATTTTTATACCTCCTTAACTCATGGTATTTCAACAAATTTGAGTAAAATCAAACTCCTTTTGTAAAACATATTTAATTGATTAAAAAAATAAAAACCTGTTTTCAGTTTGATATGATAAGCTAACATGTAAAGGAGATGAGAAAAGGAAGTAAACGTTATCCACTCCTTACCTATGCTCTGAAAAAAAAGGCAGAAAAGTGTGATGCAAAATCTGCTTATTTTTTTAACCAATAAAAAAATTCCCAAAAATGGATTGCTCCTCTGTTCAATAGATACAGTTATTAATTGTGGTACTTGATTAAAAAATACATAAATAAAGTTACCAAATCCTTCTATACATACTCTTCTGCATAGTATCTGTTGTTGCTATTATAGAAGAGTCACTGAAACAGCAGTTGTGGAATTACAGGGTAACATTCTTGTATCCTTCTGAGACATAATTTGATTCCTGCAGTCTTCTTTCCTCACACCAAACAAATATCAAAGTATTTTTCCTGATTTGTCATGGTTAGAATTTCATACCCTTCTACTGTTTCAGGAATTATAAGGAAAATACTAGGAAAAAAAATCTGTTTCTCTTTAAATCGTGACATTGAGGGGTGTGTGATGGGGATTTTTTGACACTGGTATACTGATTTCAGTGTATGAGATGTACCCAAATACGAATTGAATTTTTATACCAGTTGCAAGGAAAATATCTTAATTGATGCTAAAAAAATATACTTCTGTAGTCATATTGAAAGCAAAGACTGGGGGGGAAAAAGTCTTCAGTTTAATATTTTACCTCATTTTTTACAGACTTTACTTCTGGACTTCAGAACTGTGTTAGACGCTTTAAACAGTTCTCTAAAGCTTCTGAAAATGAATTCTAAGGATTAAACGGTGCCTTTATGGTGAGCAATGCCTCATCTAATAATCTTACTGAAAAAAAATCTGATTCTTGTATTTCTAAAATCTTCAGTACTCTCTTGGTTTTGGTGTCAGCTGGAGGTATTGATGGTGATATATGAGAGCTGTTTGGTGTTAGGCCCTTGCAGGCCTGTTTCTTTTTGAACAGTGCTGGCAACTTTGGGAAAAGTAGAAACACTCAATTTTAATGTATCTGTTTAAAAAATATGAAGGCAAAACATTTTCAGTGAGTAGTAATGTAAATTCTAATCCATTCAAAAGGTTTATGATCTTCTGAAGTCTTGGAGAAAGTCTTTCCTTGAAGGCAAGGTGGGAATTATATATTTTGAGAGGAATAAATTTCAGAGTTAATTTTTAAATTTTTCTTTACATCCTGATGCCTACAGCTGAATGCCTTTTTTATATTATAGGGATGCTATAATTATGACTATCATATAAATTATTCAATATAATCCTGGATTTATGAATTTTCCAACCATTAATACAAGACTTTTAAGTACTTCAGAACCCATAAATAAGTTACTAGCACAGAAGTTACTAAGTTACTGCAAAGGGTCACCCACTTCATTACGCTGAGTAAAACTTCCCTATGTTATTAGCACATTAGAAAAGTTAAACATGCAACCACAAACATGCTATGAAATCCTCTAATAGAGAAACAAACCTGTGGGCCTCTAGATTAGCAGTTGCCAGGTTTTTCCTGTCAATTCTGATTGGATGCCAAACTATGCCAGGGGTGCACAATGAAAATCAAACAGACTGAACTTTGTGATTTGCATTTCAATCACGTGGGAACTTGGTGCCAGTCTCGCTAAAAATCGAGTGTGCATGTGTGTAACACGAGGGTGAAGAATATTGTCAATCATATGAAGTAGAGCATCAAAAGAGAGCAATTTGACTTCCTAATTACCTGCTAAAAGTCTTGCTAAAAATGCATCATAACAGACAGCTAACAATGACTTTGAGTACATATGAAAGCTCTTTAGAAAAACTTCAAAAATCTTCAAAGTTTTTTGTACTCTTTATATACTAGACCTTCGTTTTTAAGAGCTTCCTCTTACTCTTCCCTTGTAGCTTTTTCTTAACAATACAGGTTCTTATGATTTTCAGCATCTTTAGTCCTTTTTTATACCTCAATTACCTACAACTCTGTTTTGATTGTTTTCACTCACCTGTGTTTAATATGTCCACAACACTGAGGTTTCTAGAGCTTATTTCTTCTAAAAGAACTCAGGTAATATTTTAAGCTTATTATCGATCTTATCCACTTAAACTTGTTGCTCTGAACAGTTCTAATGAAATGCCTCGAAGATATCTTTTTAGGAGGCTTTTGTTTTATGAATCCCTCAATTTCGGGTCTATATTCCATTTAAATAAAATAATGCGTCTGCTATCCAACACCGTGTTATTGACTTTTCTGAATCACTGGCAGTTGAAAAAATAGATTATTTTTTTTAATGCTATTGTGAATCCCTTTCATGGTTTGAAATTTGATTTAAACTGGAATCTTATACTGCAGATCTCTTAAAAAAATATTATTTCTAAGTGCCATGTACATTTTTTTTTCCTTTCACAAAAAAAAGCCTTTGACAGAATGGATCAAAATGAAGTCTTGTCTTCAGTAAATTACATTCTGTGAACATAATACAACTTTCTCTTAAAAAAGTGTGCTATGAAATAAATGTTTAACTAAAACTAACAGAACAAAAGTGAGACATGATGAAACTTTATTGGAATACTAGTTACACCAGGGCTGAATTTAAGTATCCCTAGAACACCATATCCTTTCATTTGAGTGTTAACACTTTTGTCCTATGTACTCTGCTGTGCACAACAGTGCATTTAAACAGAAAAACAGGTAGATTTTCGTCAAGGAACTGTTGAAAGTGTTTTTGCTTAAAATGTTGAATAACTAATATGGTTATTTAATATAATAAAGATATAATGGAAAATACTTGGATGTGATAGTCTGTTTTGGCAGTGAAGAACTGTTTGTGGATGTAGGTATCTGTCGACCAAAGGTTTGTAATTTGTCAGGAGTTTGGGGCTGGGTGAGAAACACATGCACATCTCACACTGACATGGTGTAATTGGTGGTCTTTGAAATTGTTTGAGTGAAAATATGTCCTTCATTGTAATGAATAAGTGATTAAATAATTGCAGAGGAACTAAAGAGAAAGCCTTTATCCTAAACAAACAAGTCAGCTTTCAAGGATTTCTTTATTAATAGGCACCTCACAAGGTGGCTAACATGTCAAACTGACAAACCTTTAAATGCAATTCAAGGTACAAAATGACCAACGATGCATGCACTAGGGCAGTAATCTGATTTTCTCGAGGAATTTTTCTCATCCATTCTATTGCTGTGATTTGCTAATACACAAATAATGAACGTAATAAAAAGTAAAATACTTAAGAGATTATGTTAAGCTGTATAAAAGCTATGGAATAGCTGTATTATTATTTAAATATCTTATCAAGATATGACATTTTTGCTGACAAAATTAAGCACTCTTACACCCTCAACCAGTTTAATTTAAGAGATGAGCCATAATCAGTAGTTCAGATTTTTTGAGAAATTCTCTCAGGATCATGACCAGTAATAACAATTTCAGGAAGACCTGAGGCACAAAAAGTGAATATAACTTGTTTGCTAAATTTCCTTCGACAGGAAAGAGCATAGCCAGTGTCAGTATGCTCAGAGTATAAACAAAAATCACAGTTTAGTGAAGGTAGTCATTTAGCAAGAATATCCGTGGTGTTAGAATAAAATACTGAAGCAACTGTGATAGGAGATTAGATGTGCTTAGTTATTCTCCTGCTTTAGAGGTGATGAATATTAGGGATATATGTGTGATCAGCATATATAAAGCATCGTAATATTGAAGTAGGTCATACAGATTCCTTTGGATTTTCCTTTGCTTGTACGTATATCTACTTCATGCTGACTGCAGAGAATGGGGGTATTCCAGGAAATGAGGACAAAATCCAAAAATTTATTATTTAAGCTAGATTTTTATTATTGGGTAGGTCTGACAAGCTTATCAAAAGGAGTGATTGCGGGTTCTGAGACATCATCAGTGAAAAGACAGCTACTGAGTGCTTCACCATTTCACTAGCTCAGCTTGAAGTGTGTTGTAAGTGGAATTCAGTATTGCACAAGTTGTTAATTCAAATAAAAATCACTACAAAAATTCACTTGCTTTGTGACTAGGAGCTCATCACTGACAAATTATGTTCGAAGGAGATAGTGTATTTAATGCAGAAAAGTCACCCGCTGTTTACACAGATCTACAGAAAAGCTCTACCTGCTTTTAGGAGGGTGTCTTCTGTTTTGGCTGTGAGTTCCAGTATATCCATCAGTAGAAACTGTTCCATTGGACAGGTCTGCTCTGTTTGAGGGAAGGACCAGGAAGTTTAAGGGCCTCATTTCTTGGCAGTGTACCAATGTTTAATAGTTTAACAAATTTGCCTTGTTGAAAGGCTCTGGAACAATTTTAGAACTAGTGGCAATTTGATGGACACCTTATACCTTATTGCCTCATACTAGTAGGAATTCCTTCCATGAGAAAAGGGTGGCATGAGCTGCAGATGTAGGTGTGGATTCAGGCTTATGGATAAGTCATAATGTCCAGAATAGCTTCTATGTCTTATATAACATCCTTGTAGCCTCTGTCAGGTGAACAGGAATCTAAAGATCTGATGTAATTGTAAGCAGGACCATAATGGCTGTGTCCCAACACTACACAGTGTCTCGTGTGCTCACATGTTCATTGTACTTCAGAATTACAAAAACAAGGTTTTGACAACAACTTCTGCCAAAACATGGCGTTTGGTTCAGCCCGGTTTTGTAAGAACAGTTGTTCTTATAAAACTCACAGATGAGCCATAAAATTCAAGAAGCACCCTAGAGTCTCTTTTGACAACTTTACCAAAGTATTTGTACAAGACCTGTTTATTTTCTGGGTGCCTGTGTGGTTAAAACCACTTGCCTTCTGAAAAATACAAAAGTGATCTTCAAGGCAACTTTGATCAGCTGAAACAGAAATTTGGTTCTAATTCTTACTTTAGATACACAATAACAGGCATCCTAAAATTTTTAGAGACTACAGGGGTTTCTGTGCTGAGATCTGACATGCTGATCAGATCTCAGATATGATGTATTGCTACCTATTGAAACATGCTTGTTAATGCTGGATATATATTGAGCAACAGATGTCATCGAATTTTTTTCCCCCACATTTAATTTCTGAAGTGGATCTGAAAACAGTGAAAAATAAATCCCCAGATGATAATTTTTATTAAATAAAAGGGAGAAAGTGTAGGAAAAAAAATGAAAAAAAAGAAGTTGTTGGTGTTTCAATGTAATAGGTAGAATTAATATTGCACATCTTTATAATCTACTTTGTGTTAGTAATTTTACTAATATGACTATGCAGACAACTTCCAGTGTGAAGTTGTCCACAAGTCTATTGCTTTTCTTTAGTCTTGCTCATTTAAGGTTGAGATTAAAAATAGAAGTTGTTAGACTGGGGCATTAAAAATGAAGCTGAAATCTCAGTTTGTTATAAATACATACAAAATTTATCCCTCCTCTTTCCCCCCCCCCCCAACTTTTGAGTGCGTTTCTCCTTTTTAT
>VXAY01004567.1:1055521-1094625 GCA_013399855.1 Oxyruncus cristatus
TTTGTTTATTTTTGTTTGGTTTTTTTTTTTTTATTTTTTGAGGTTTTTTTGGGGGGTGTATACTAACCTTATTTGGCTATTAGGAAACATTTCTTTGCTGAAGGGATGGTCAGGCATTGGAACAGGCAGCCCAGGGAAGTGGTAGAGTCACCATCCATAGAGGTGTTGAAAAAATGTCTAGATGTGCCACTTTGGAACATAGTGATAAACATGACAGTGGTTAATCTGATGGTTGAGCTTGATGATCTTAGAGGTTTTTTCCAATCTTAACAATTCTATGATTAATGCAGAGAAAATTGGTCCTAAGGATCGACACAAGTATGTGATTTATAGGTACAGAAAAAAATGAGTTCCAAATATATTGATACCGTATATTCTAATAGATCTACTTCTGTTTTTTTCTTTAATACTTATAAATCTGTATGTGGAAGGGCAAGTGGTAATACACTGTCTCCTTTATGTAATCAAATGCAATAAAAATATTATACGTTGTTTCATAAATACCAACAGCACAACAGAAAATTTATAGCAGTATGCACGTTGTTAATATCTTGTGTGCAATGTGTCTGCTTTATTCCTATCTGGAGGCGGTTCTAGTTTTGTAGATGTGGAAATAACAATAAGAAAGGTTGGCAGACTTTTCAGAGTGAAGCAGTAGGTAGGGAGTGATCCTCATGTGCATTTTTGGGTTGAAACACGAAGTAGGTGCTTGCTAAAGGGCAGATGCTACTTCCCTTGGTGTTCCTCTGACAGAGGTGAACATCCTGCACCTGTGTCCAGCCAGAATGTTCAGTCTGGCCCTATTTGCACACACACACACACACACAGTCTCTGGCACTAGAGGGAAGACACCAGCGCAACTCGAGTCTTTTGTGGCCACTCTCATGCCCTATAGTATCATGTGTGTTTTACTGTACTTGTCAACCAACCTGTTTTGTGCAGCTACAATCCTTAGATTGCATAGAGAACTACCAGAGTTCCTGGTTTGGTTTTTTTTTTTTTGTCCTAGCGTAGCTGCAAATGATAATGTTGAATTCAATCCTACCAGTCAATCTGAATTCCATTTAGGTGTTCAGTAGAAAGTACAAATTAAACCTTTGGCTTCTACCCTGCATCCTTCAGTGCCCTGAATCTCACAAGCCCAGTGGGAGATTAAAGTCTAGAATTTTATGTACACACTTTGCATTAACAGTCAAGACTCACATACCTACTGTATTTCCAAGTGTATGTATTTCTGCATGTGAAAACTGAAGTCTTTTTACCCAGACCTAGAATCAAGAGTTAATCATGCTTATTGGAATTGAAGGTCTGTTGTGGCTTCATGGTTTTGCAAGGTACAATTCTCTCTGGCATGTACCAGAAGCTTGAAGAATGTGTAATAAACACAAGATTCAGTAATAAATAATCAGTATTTCTTTAACAGTTGGTAAAACCACTGAACCATGATTAGAGTTAAGTTTTCCCTTGGACTTGGGTTTCTCAAAGTCCAGAAAGCTTTGGGAAGTGGAGTACGTGATAAGAATATTTTCAGATATCCATTACCTGCTAATTCTTTTCTTGGTTTATCTTTAATTTATTCACAGAACAACTACTGTTTTGGAAATGGAACTCCCTGTACAACCAGTCCAGAAGTATACAAGAGAGGAAACAGTTATTTTACTAATAATGCAGTAAAATTTAGATAAAGGAAACAGAATTGAGAGAGGAGGAGGGGAAAAGGTATGGCCACAGTGCATGAAATTAAAAACTTTAATGAGAATAATGCCTTCCTAAAAAAAGGGTCATGCTTTTTAAGGTCCCTGGCAAGTATTTGGTGACATGTTGCAGACTAATACTAGTTGAATTCCTTTTTCAAGAGTGCAGTACTGTTTTATTGTAGTACCATTGGGATACTTCCCTGGTTTGCATACAACAAATGTAACTTTTTTCACTTTTTTTTGGTTATCAAAGTGTCATTCAATATCCTGAATGGAAACTCATTTCTTGCCTGAGACATCACAGTATATTTAAACCTCATGGCTTTGTGTGGAATTGTCACTGCTTTGGATAGTTCTCACAAAGGGCTAATGGCAAAATTGTTATTTGTTCTTTTTACAGAAAAAAAGAGTAGCATCTGCCTCTTTATAATACATATACTAAAGTTGTTAAGCTTTAGTAGTGTTGTCCAAGTCCCAAATAACTTGGATTTGCCATGTGACATGTTTCAGAATAAAGATTAGTAAACAGATTTTTGTCATTTACTATGACTTACAGTGCATAATAATGGTCATTACAGTAGATGACAAACTATAAGCACAGTGCACAAACTTTTATTGAAGATCTTAATTTTATCCAAATATTTCAGAACATTAACTTGGCCCCATCAGTGCAAATTTGTTTTTGTAGGGCGACATAAAATTAATGATTTTCTGCAAGCACTGACAAGTAATGCTATAAGAATAAGAAACTGAAACACTTTGAGTTGCATATCAGAATAACATCTCTGCCATTATACTACCTCTAAGAGAATAGCTGGAATAATATTGAAATAGTGTGGTGATACACCTTTTATTTTATGGTTTTTAAAAATATACTTGTGAGAAGAAAGGGAGGAACAATGAAACATGCTTAGAGTAAGGAAGACATTTTATTAAATGTGAAAATAAGACAGATTTTGTTAATAGTAAGTTAGAAATAGCGGTGAGGAAATATAATCTTTCAAGCTAAAGATCCAGACTTTCTTTGGGCCTTGTGAATGTTAAGGACACTCTAAGGAGCCATCGTCCTGTATTCAAGATCTACACATGAATGAGGTAGTATAAAGGGTAGTATAAAGTAGCAAAGATGATGCAATTTTTCCTCCTTTAGTATGAATTCACATATCTGCTGTGTGTAAGAAATTCTTTTCTCTTGGATAACCTACGAAAGAGTTTTAGAATCCTTTAAAATATGTTTCCAGTCCTCATTGTTTCAAAGTCAGAAACAAATGTCAATTAAGTGCTAACTGAGTGTAAATCAATAGTGAGATGAGTGGTTTGCTGATAGATGCTCTGTGCCATAAGTCAGTAGAAGACCCTGATAATCTATTTAAGTATGTCTGAAGTCAGTGCACAGAGAGCATAATATCCCCTTCTCTTAATTATTTGTTTGACAGAATGGCAGTGCCTAAGGAGTCACCGGTGTCTAGAAATAACGCATTTTGAATGAATGTCAACCCATACTTGAGCCAGATGCAGCAGAAAGAAGCAGAAATAGGGTAGGTTTTCAGAACCCAGGGTAACTACATAAGTATTTGAAAACCTTGTAAGCCAGACAAAAATCTGGTGCATGAATATGGCTCCAAATGTTGCACAAACTTGATGCCTGACATAAAGATGAAGGAAACAGTGCATGCTGGATAATATGGATATGCTTGTTTCATACCCCACTATTCCCTTTCTGTAGAAACAAAGTCTTGTCAGTGGTCAGGAATAACCATAATAGCTTCTGACAGGTTGACCTCAGTTTAGTGACTTTAGAGGTACAATTGTTTTCCTGATGAGGTTGTGCACTCAGCAGACCAGTTTTGTAATCCCATCTTCGATAAATCAGTCACACTTCTATGGATTTTGGAGTACTTGTGTCAAATTTGTTTTATATGGGATAAAGATCTGCAAAAAAAGCCCTCAATAAAGGTAGCTATGGAAGTATTTTTAAGAAATTTGCATTTTCTTTGTACAAATCATTTTCCTTGTCCAGTATTACAAGTGCCAGAGTGAAATGACTGATACAGCTGTGATGACCTCCTGTGGATGTGAAACCTCCACCTATTTTTCTCGTTTAGAAAACAAAATAATCTATGTCCACAGTTGTGCTGTTTCAGATTGTAATCCCTGAGGATAAATTAGGCTTCTGTTGATATGCTGGCTTGCTTTCTGTTTTGGCTGGGTGCTCTCACTGTTTACCCAGCATCACGTCTGGCATTCACTGGATATCTGTGAGCTGATTCAGCACACTAACCAGGGAGTGAGAGGAAAGGCAAAAATGAGGTCTACTGCTCTTAGAAGTGATCTCAGTGTCACACTACTCTCAAGGGAGAAAGCAAGACTGTGGGAATAAAGGGAGAGGGAGAGAGATGTCCTGTGGCAGTGACCTGTTGATTAGCTCAATGATACTGGAGGACCTTGTCCCTCAGATACTATTTTGCTATTTTGAACATCAATCTGACATTACTCCATGGCAGCTCTCCTTCTCTCAAGTGTGGGTTACTC
Source organism: Oxyruncus cristatus (assembly GCA_013399855.1). Classification (NCBI taxonomy): domain Eukaryota; kingdom Metazoa; phylum Chordata; class Aves; order Passeriformes; family Cotingidae; genus Oxyruncus; species Oxyruncus cristatus. The sequence goes on from VXAY01004567.1 coordinate 1,059,751, forward strand.
ACCTTGCCCTACTGAGAGCAAGTGCAGAGAGAGAGAAAATTATAGAAGTGCTAAGTGCCTCAAGTTACATTCAGTTCTGACTTTCAATGTTGTGCATCTGTAGTAATTTAACAACTGAATCATGCAATAGCCAACAACACATTGAACAGTTTGTGGCAGGAGGACAAAGTTGCACTTCAGGAGAATGCAAGAGATGTTTTAGCATCAAACTGCTAAATGGAAAGAGACTGTATTATTCCTGTATATAAATCATATTGCTGGATGAAGGGGGTTTCTTCATGTGTATTTTAGCTTCAGTTAAACTACAGACCATCTGGGCAAACGTGCTAATACACACGCTTATATCACGGGCAATGCTAATTGCACATACTTAGTACTTCCTTCGATCTCAGTTGGGACACCCAGGCATTTAAGGCAGTATTTGTACAAAATGAAGGTGAAATGTACTTACTGACCAGAAGTCGTGTGGTGCAGCAGTCTGACAAAGGTGTCCTTCCTTGTTGCACTATTGCATTTACAACATTGAAACTAGTCTTCAGATGCTGATGAGACACTTGTTATTTTAGTATACTTTCTTAGTTAAAACCAACAGCAAAGCAGAAATACACCTCAGAAACCTGAGATTTAAAAATTAATGTGCTTTGTGTTCACTGTCTAGCTCCTGAAAAGGGCTAGTAAGACCTGTGGTGTGTTCACGTTGGTGTCATGAAGGATTCTGACTTCTCTTACCATAGTATGTGAAAATACCAGTCTGCTACTGGCATCCAGGAATCAGCTTTTTTCTTCTTTCTTTTTTTTTTTTTTTGGTGGCAATGTATTATGTAGATTACAGAATTTAAAGCTTTTTTATAAAAGTCATGGAGTTGTATGACTGCATCACGATTTTTTTCTGTCAGAACTAAACAGAGTATGGGGGTGGGCCAGCAGTCAGATTTGCTCGCTATTCCTAACCCACTGAAAATAGCCTAAGGGGTACAGACATCACTTATGGTGCCATGAATTGTAGAAGAATTGTAGGCAGAATCTTCACACTGCAGATCTAAAAACATAGTTACTGAAGAATTCTAACCACACATTATCAGGCTAGTAGCTCCTAATTTCAGGATACTTGGCTGACATGAAGAAAACAGTACATGACATGCTACAAGGTTGTTCACAATTGAAAGAAATACTGATTTTTTTTCACTTTCCTCCACCAAACACCGAGGGGGAAAGATGCCTTCTACTGCAATAATCCATTCAGGATTGAAATTAAACACTTGTCAGGGAAAGCATGAGAGGGTGTCATTTGGGAAAGTTTCAGCTGGGTTTAATAGCCAAACTCTCTCCTGTTCAGTTCTGTGTGTGTGTTTGTCATTAACCCAGCGCAGGACATGGCAGGTCACAGCACTGTTCCATCTTGATCTTAACTGTGACATCTTAGCAGCCTTTGGCAGGTATCTCTCTAGTGATGGGGAGCCTTTATCTACCATAAGGTGTGACTAAAATCACTTTAGTTTTAACGCTTTCTCCTTAGGGTTGTTAGGTAGTGTGGTTGTTCTGTAGTGGTTTCTGTTGCATACTTTGAGGTTTAAAAAACCCCAACAAACAGTAGCAAAACAAGACAAACAACCCAAACAAGCCTCTGTCTGCATTCTTCATAAAATTCTAACCCATGTATGCTATAAATAATTTTGTTATATGGAGGTGGTATATTTTCCTTACAAAAACTCCACAGCTTTTTAATTAGTGCTGTGGGCACCTGAATGTGTAAACACATGTGTATTGTCTGTACCATGTTTGGGAATTTTTAAGGTATAACTTTATATATATATTTATATATATATATACAAAATAAGATAATTAAATGGTTATTCATGTAGTTTTCACTGTCAGTTCACTTATGCTGACTCTCTTGCTTGTGAAACACCACATTTTTAAAACACATCAATAATATTTAATGACAGTGTTTTGGAAGACTGTTCTCTCCACTGCACGTTTCTGGCGACTTGGTTTAAAGCACGTTCCTACTACAGTTATATTGGCACAACCAGCAGGCAGATGTGAGTGGCCAAGACAGGAAACTTGTTATCCACCTTCACTGCTCACCACCAACAAAAAAAAATCTTAGAAAGAGTATTATACAGTTCCAAATTTTCTGTTCAAGTAAAAGTTAAAAATTTATGGAACAAATCTGATTTACAATTTGAAGAGGAAGGAAGACGGTGATACCACAAGGTTGGAAATGAGGTCACTTCAAAACATTCCATAGGAGCTGTGAAATACAGTTCTGAACTAAGCTCCTTAACAGATCCTATGAGTACTTGTGTAGGGTGTCAAGCAAGATAATACATTTTCTTACAATAGACTAAAATCTGAGTATTTATTTATTAATGTCTATAATCAGAAAGAATAAAGCAAACAAGAGAGGACTGAGATGGCTTAAGAGCCAGGGTGAAGATAGGGAGAGTCAAAAATCTGCTTGTCTTGTTTTGTTCAAGTCCTGTGCAATTAATGTAATTTTTAAAGGGAATCTCTCATCAATATGCAAGACCATGTTTTAAATCACCCACTTTAAGTTCCCTATGGCTTAATTGATAAGAGGGTAAGGAGGGAAGGCTGGAAGGGAAAAAGTGAATCATATTTCAGTTCTTTGACACCTTCAATAACTGCTTTTTAATGATTAACACTAGTTATCAGATCTATCCCTTTCTGAAAAAGTATCATAAAGATCTCCTGCTGTTCCCAGCAGTGCCCCACTAATTCAGCTCACTAGCAAAATTAGCAGCAGGAAACAAACCTTTGAAATTTTCATCATTTATGAATTGCATTGTTCATTTGGTAAAGGATATGGGCTCCTGCTGTAATTGTTCCTGTATGAGGAAAGCTACAAGTTATTTTCTCCCCATCAGTCTTAAAAAGAAAAAAAAAATCAATAGAAATAAATACACATTCAATTAAATAGTGGATTAAACATCCGAGTGACTAAGAATTTCTTTCCCTTTTGAACTTTTCTTAATATTTTTTTCCTCTCTGAGGGAAAATATTGTGTTGCCATTTCTTCACAAACACTCGATAATGCTAAAGTGCTTTGAAGTTGCCACTGGAGAAAATAGTACAACAGATGGAGCATGAATAAACTCACAATGCTGTCTCTTTAATCTGAACAAAGACAATTTTTCATGGCAAAAATAGTTAATATTTAATTCCATTTACTTATAGAAGTTTGATCTCAGACGAGAACACAAAAACTGAGACAGAGCTGTATATACAACAGCTCAGTGTATTTTATATCTTGGTTTTTTATTGGAAATATTAAAAAACCTTCATCCAGCACGCATTACAGACCTTATTCAATACTGATCTGTAGGCCACTGGACCCAAAGGAACCCATGAGTTAGAATCTTAGTATGATTCTATTACTCTTTTTGCTTTGTACCATGGAAACCAAACTGGCCCTCTCATTTCAGAATGACTTTTCATGTGAAACTGTTATTAGTGTTTATGGGTGAAGCTGCCATTCTGGTACGAAGAGTAGTGTTTGAACCTCAGGTGTATTTCTACTATAAATAAAACATCTGTGTACTTTTATTGCCACTTTCTGAGATTCTTTTTCTGTTGATATGCAGCTAAAGGTGGGATTTTAATGCTTGTCTTTAGACATATTTTTTCCCCACAGGAAATTTTCTAATACTCCTTATCTGAAAGGTTAAAACGAGCTGGTTTTGATGTTTCTGCCAATCATCTTATAGTTGAGACTTGAGGACACTCATCTCCTCTCCTTCTTCCTTCAGTTTTTAACAAGACAGATATTACAGACCTTTGGTGGGGGGGGAAATATTGTGAAGCAAGTGGTTTATACATTATCTAAAGACATTTTTACATTTATGCATTTCCTAGGGTTCCCTACTGGTGTGGTAGTTGTGTTCTCTCATTCTCATGCAATAACTGGTCCTTATTAACACTCAAAAGTCACGTATCTTTTTGTGAGAGAATGGAAAAAAATTATTACTGACTTGAAACAACTAATGTTTGCTGGGGGGAGGGGACAGGTCAGGCTCTGCCAAGGTGGGATGGTGGCCACAAGAGGCCAGAGCACATAAAAATTATGACACAAATCCTCCATGTGTTGTGTCCCTTTTGTCTTTGGCTAAGACTGCACTGGAACCAAGGTGTTAGCTGTATTTTTTTGCTTTCTCTCTCGTCCTTCCTTTTTCTTCCTTTTTCTTCTCCTAATTTCCTCTTCTAGAAATCTGGGTTACTTAAAGATGGATGGGCTGGAGTTTGCTAAGTCAATGTTTTGTGGAAAGCTTATTTTGATTGAATGCCAAGTTCCCTTATTTTCCAGAGTTTGCCAGTAAAGTTGTTGTTTAACCTCCCTGAGTTCTTGCACCCTCTAGGGGTATGAAAAAAACCAAAGCCCTTTTAAGAAACTCCGTGGGTGAAACTGGAACCTTACACTTAAAATTCTGTGGGGCCATATTTTCACTCTGGGTTTTGTTCCCGCTCCAGGTTGATGAGGGCTTGATGACAGAGCTGCACAGTCTGATCACTACTGCTCTTACAGTGAGCAGAAGGACACGTGATCCATTAAGTCTTACAAGTCCAGGCAGTATCACTTTTCCTCCAACTTATTTAATGGCTCAGGATTTGAAGGGTGTTTCTTCCTAACTAGCCCTTGCAGTCACAGAGGGGACACTCAACCTGACTTCTTTAAACTTGGTTAAAGGCAAGATGCTTGAAAGCAAACCATTTTCAAGTGGCATCAGCACTTAATAAGTTCTGCACCACTGTCACTGTGGCATAGAAAGAAAGGAAAAGAAAATATGTTTCAGAGCAAATATTTCAGGAGAACCCTATCATATGGTTGGTGGGGGCTTTTTGGTTTGTGTTTTGTTTTTAAGAAAAGGTAGGTGTGCTTGAAATGGCTTCATTGTTAATGATGCTGTTCAGACTAACTCAAAGTGGAGGACACAACTAGAAGCATGTTGTGTGTATTCACTATGCTACTACAAAACTGATATCCAAGCCTTCTATGAGTAGTTAGAGACTAGCATAAGCAGAGTACCAAACCTTTGGAATGAGAGGCTCCACGTTTAAACTTACGCGGTGCTACTTTCTGCCTTAACTTCAGCCTTGAGGAGCAATTGTAGAAACACTTCCAACTTTGGACATGGATTGTATTAGGCTTTTTCTAGTTATTAAACAAATGTCCTTTTTTATTATATTAAAACAATGTGTGGGTTGGTTGTCTGCTCAAACCATGCTCTTATTCTTCCCATTCTGTTAGAGAGATTTGATTACCTTTTGAGTCTTTTCTGCTCTGCTTTCTGAATCCAAACATTCCTTTATTTCTCCATTTTCCAGGAAAAAAAACCCACAAAACCAAAAAAACCCAACAGAATACACAAACAGGAAATTACCCCAGACTCTTAAGCTGTTTCCTTAAATCCACATGAAAGATAAAGTGCAACAGGAGAGGTGCAAGAATGACTTGACTAAAGCCGTAGCTTGGTCTTCCAGTTCAAGAACTGTCTTCAGTATCTGAATACCTGTCCTAGATACCCCTTGTAGGTGTGAGACAAATGCTGTGGGATGTTGACACTGGGACAATGACATTGCCACCAATGCCAGGGTAAATAACCCTTAAGGAGATGACACATGCCCAAGGTATTTCAGATTGTTAGGTATAATAAGATTGAGTGCTAAGAGGGAAAAATAACGCTACTGAATCAAGCCCTCAGAGGAGGAGGACACTTTTAAGTGTACTGTCGTGCAAAGATTTAAGTGAAGAGAGAAAGGTGTTTCAATGGCAGTTGGACTAGATGATTCTTGCAGGTCCCTTGCAACTGAACTGTTCTACAGTGTTTCACTAGTTTAACAGAAATTCAGTGCACGTTTTTTGCACATGCCTTCTTTGTAAGTCTTCAGAATTCAATTAAGTACAACGTACTCCTGCTGTGCCAAGATAAGAATATCAGAAATTTGAAGAACATGAAAATGTTATCTACACAGCATGCCTCTTTTTGTTTTTGTTGTTGCTGATCCCAATCCATTTTTCAGCTTTCTTACTATTTCTTCAATCATTCCCTCCAGAAATACTTCTAGATTACTCTTGAGCTAATTTACATGCTTGGCAGACTGTCTTCCTCTATAATGTATTGTCTCTGCAATAAACAGTTTTGTTTTGACCAAATATGTGACTTTCAGCTTTCTTAAAGCCATTGTTGCCAGATTAATGTCAAATATTTTCTTTAACATTTAATCAGCAATCTAACTTAATTTTGCATTTGTCATTGTCTCTTAAGTATCTGAAATGCATTGGTGATTTTGAAATTTGTCTCTTCAGACAGAACGCATTTTTATTCTCATGCTAAAACAGATTATTAAAGTATCTTGTCAGATATTTGAAATATGAACATAGACTTAGCTAGTTTACCCCTGAAGGAAAACTAGACATGTATCTGCACTGAAACAGGAGGGTGAAAATGATTTAAATAAGCAAGTTAAACAAGTTTGCATGCCTGGACTTGATGACATTCTTTTTGTTGTTGTTTTTTGGGAGTTGTTTGCTTTTCTGACTTTTAGTGGTGTTAGCAAGTGCCTACAAGTGACCTCCATGTTAAACATGCAGTCAAGCCACCATCTTCAAGAATTATTTGGTTTTCAACTGACTATTTTTCCTTTATATATATATACACATATATATTTATCCTCAGAGAAACCATTATTGACTTTCAGCTTTCTTGTGTCAAAGCTTATAGCTTAAGTGAGAATGTTCCCTGAGTGAGAAGCTCCTACAGCAGGTCAGAGTATGACTGGAATGAGTCAAATAGAACAGGGACTTTAAAGTGACTCACCGTTATAGTGAAATTTAGGATGTGCTCATCATGACTGCAAAGCATGGTGAATGTTGCTGGATAATGCTTGTTTTTTTATAAAGATACTCTTTATGTTGATCATAATTGTGTTGGAGTGACCTTTGTGTCATTGTAGGTTCTTTGAGAATCGACCCTTAAATGAAATGTCTTTTGTAAAAGGAAAGAGACCATAGAATCATAGAATCAGACGGGTTGGAAAGGTCCTCTGAGATCATCAAGTCCTTGATCCAACACCACCACAGTTACCAGACTATGGCACTCAGTGCCACGTCCAGCCTCATCTTGAAAACCTCCAGGGATGGAGAATCCACCACTTCCCTGGGCAGCCCATTCCAATGGCTGATTACTCTCTCTGTAAAGAATTTCTTTCTGATATCTAACCTAAACCTCCCCTGGCACAGCTTAAGGCCGAGCCCTCTTGTCTTCCTGCTGGTTGCCTGGGAGAAGAGACCAACCCCCACCTGGCTACAACCTCCTTTCAGGGAGTTGTAGAGAGCGATGAGGTCTCCTCTGAGCCTTCTCTTCTCCAGGCTAAACAAGCCCAGCTCCCTCAGCCTCTCCTCATAGGACTTGTGCTCCAGTCCCTTCACCAGCCTGGTTGCTCTTCTCTGGACCTGCTCCAGCACCTCAATATCCCTCCTGAGCTGAGGGGCCCAGAACTGGACACAGCACTCCAGGGGTGGCCTCACCAGCACTGAGTACAGGGGCAGAATCACTTCCCTGCTACTGCTGGTCACAAGTATTATCTGCCGCTTTCTAAAGATTTTGGGAAAGCAGAAGTCAGAAATTTTGATATTTGGGAGCCTAAACATTCCTTTAATTTTTTTTTTAATGGAACTTTTAGTGTCCTATGTACAAAAACTGTATATAGAGATCCTTCAGAATCCAAAGTAATTCAAATTACTTTGAGATTTTGTTCAAGCCCTACAGTACTTCTGTAAAGCTCACATTTGCTCTTGTTGTAAAACACTATAAAAATAGATAATAAAATTAAAAATTACTGAGTTGTAGCCTTAGACTGTAGTGTCTCACAAAATTAAGGTTATAATTCATGTTTGTGGAATAAAGAAATCCGGATAAGGTACATCCATGGTACTGTCTGCCCTATACAGTCATTTCAATCACATACATTCAAAATTCTCTCAAAAGCAGAAAATAGTAGTTGTATTTTATTTTTTCTCTCTGAAAAAAAAAAAAAGAAAATGTTCATCTTGAAACATTAATTTTTAATGACAAAAATTTTACAAAGTGTTTTTTGGAGGTCAGTGGCTGCCTAGCATATAAATTAGCTCAAGAGTAATCTAGATGTATTTCTAGAAGGAATGATTTTTACATTATTGCAACATAATCCAGAAATGATACTTCTACACATTTTCTATTTCTTTAATTTCTGAACTTTGGAAGGTGGTTTTGGATCAAAGTAAATGGCAAAATATCTATGTGGATGCGGATGTATTTGGAAATAAAGTACCAGCCAAACACTTTTTATAGAGAAAGGACTGAAAGAAAAGGTTCCCATTAGGCAGTTTCTCATAGTATTGATTCCCAAATGTTTGTGCCTTGTCAGTTTCGCATTGTGACTTTAAATTATGATCTCATGACTATATGCAGTTTACATCAATAAAATAGATTTCCTTCCATCTTTGATAGTAAATGTTCCTTTGGGAAGTGTTTTTTTTTTTCCTACATTGGATTTTATCTAGTCTTCTGTAAACAGAGCGTAGAACAGCACTCTGAACAGTTTAAATTGTCAAAAGGCCTTGAAATGGCAAAAATTAATTCAAAATTAGGAAGCCACAGCTGGGTAAATTCTGGAAGTCATACAGGTAAATAAGAGCAACTTGCACTTACAAAATTACCTTTACTGGGGTTAATTTGAGTCATTACTTCGAGGTTACAGATTGCACTAGAATTTTAAAAAATATAAATACTAATGTGAAATCTTTATTTTTGTGTTTTATATTGTAATTCAGTTGTTACAGAGACTTTTTTTAGATTATTTTAAAGCCTCACTATAGGACAATAAATATAATTTTCCATTTTTGTGGTTCAATTACACACATGAGTATAAATTCGGAGCAAATAGACTGGTCTCTTGCCATCATCCTTTGTTGAAATATTCATAAATAATAAATAGAGGCTTTTCTTAGATCAATATTTTCCATGGATATAGAAACAGAAATTACAAGGGGGCAAACAGAATATAATGTGAAGATGTTCATAACAATAATATTCTTACTGTTGAGCATAGTTATGGGAGAAAGGTTTTAGAGTTATGAAACATTTGAGTTTCCCTTTACTTAATAGTCCTTAAAATGCCATTAATTCTTCTTGTGCTCTTAACTCTGTGAATTATTCTTTAAATAACTATTATTAAATTTTAAGGTCTCCTTTATTTTGAAAGATTACTCTATGCAACTTAAAAAAACAGAGTTATTGAAAACATTTGTCTGAGTACATACAGGGGAGCCACTAATAGACACTTAGTTGCTAAAGGGTTGTAATCTCTTTCTGTACTTTTTACAGTCAAATAAAGAAAAAAGAGAGGAATGAGGAAGAACCTGAGGAAAAGGACTAACTCAAGTATCGAAGATGCAGGTGGATAGGAGGATTCTTGCCTTTAAAACCAACCAAACAAATTAAACAAATAAACAAACATGCAAACAAAATCCACAAAACCCAGTCAAACACAACCCAAACACCCCCCAAAAGCAAACCAAACAAATAACCCCCCCAACAAACCTCCTCCTTATTTCCTTCACTTTTCGTTTCTTCTTAAAAGATTACAAAGAAGTAAATAATACAAAAATTAATCTTATGCCTTAAAATTCAGATTAGATGCCTCACTGAACTTTCAGTGATGAGTCATGGCTTTTTCTCATGAGAAAGAAGGAAAAGAAAACCCCAAAACACAACTCTGGCTATAATTCTTCAGAAAGAGAAATAATTTATTTGGGACTGCAGTTTTCATTAGCCACAATCCTTTGACGGATAACATGTCAGCATATTAAGTATGGGGATTTGATAGAAAGGTTTTGTGCAAGACAAGAACAGCTGATAAACACAGAGCACTCTTCTGTTTTAACTCTGTTCCTATTGCCCTTCTTTAGGGATAAATCACCCACTGGATAAACAATCCTACTTTGGCTTTACAATGGAGTTTAATTTATGATGAAGTATAGTGTGTCTCTTTCAATATGGGAGCATAATTATCCATTGATTTGGCCATTTTAGTTGCCTTTCATGCTTAAGCTTAACTTTGAATCTTAAATCTTGATTTGAATGCAAAGTTCAGCTGTCAGTTTTAAGCATTTCTTTCAATGAATGACTGAAGAGGGTCAGAGGTTCCCAGATACCAATCCACAGAAATGAAGAGAAAATGAAGTTCTGGATGAGATCATGGAGTGTGCATTTTTTTTTTTTTCAGTAGGTCATTGCAGTACTCTAAAATTGGATAGCATCTCAGATTACCCTTGAGCTTACTTAAAAAGAGATTTCGATACTAAACAGAGCACAACTGCAGAAAATAATTTATGTAGGGATTTGAGTTTGTTTGTCTTCCTCCTACATTTTGTCCTAATTAAAATAATTTTACTATCCCTAAAAACACCCGAATAAATCTTATGTAACATTCTTGTAACCTATTTAATATATTAAAGCTAGAGTTTTATTGTATTGATTTTTTTCCCATTTTTTTTTTTAATGAACAGGTCTAGAAATAACTGTATCCTGGATATATGTATATCTTAAATCAGATAATTTTTTGTTTTGTCTTTTGATGTATGGTATCCTAAAACATATATGATTAAATTATAGAATAGTTTGTGTTGAAAATGACCTCAAAGATCATCTTGTTCCAGCCCTGCTGCCATGGACAGGAGCACCTGCCACTAGACCAGGTTGCTCAAAGCCCCATCCAACCTGGCTTTGAACACTGCCAGGGATGGAACATATGTGGTACACTGGGATGAAAACTTTGAAGCTGCACTTATGCATAAAGATGATAGTAGGGGAACCTTTGAAGAACACTTATAGTGCCAGTGAGTAGTATTTGCCCCTTTCTTTGCTCTGTCATCCATCTTCAACAGCACCTGCCAGCACTCAGGAGTCATCCAGTGGGGATGAATCCAGGGGGATGGGGGATTCAAAGAACCCCCTCACGGGGAATGGAGACAACCTTCAGTGCCTTGGATGCTTTGAACACGCAAGAGAGTAAGACTAAGCCAGTTGCTTTGCAAATACTTTTTCTTTAAAACAAGACTAAAAGTTCTGCATAACCTCACTACTGTTCACTGGACATTAGTTTTGTGTGTGGATGTGTGTGGTTGATGCTGGGATGCTTTCAGAACGTCATGGTACAGAGGGAAGTTCATGAGAATCAGGCTTTTTCCTGGTTTGCCTATGGGTGGAGAGTGTGACATTTCTGGAGCTGACTCTGGCTCAGTTCTCTTCACTAGATTAATGCATTATGATGCTGTTCACTGATGCTCAGGAAATCCGGAACAAGGTCTTCATGTGAGTGAGACGGTTTTGTCTCCTACGGTATTCACACTTAAAGGTTTGCAAATAGATTTAAATGTAACTAAGCACTTGCTTCACTGTAAAAACTTGCAGTGTGCTTTTTGTTTAACTGTGCAAAAATAGTATGAAAAATTCTATAAATGGGCAACTAAGCAATATGTTCCAAATTTCAGTATCTCAAAGGAAATTGTTTTACATCCGTGGAGGAACTGTTTTTCTTGTTAATTTGATTTTTAGATGTTATTATTTAGGTGTTAACTAGCCAAAGTATTTTGTGTTTTCCTTTAAAAAACCCACATGCAACCAAAAACTATCATCACGCTAATATAATAATGATTTGAGATCTACATTTCATCTCTGCATATAATTGCATGATAACCCCTCATTTCTCTTTAAGTTATGAAAAGGGGATTAAACTGTGAATGTTAAGGAAAAGCAAATTGAAAGCTAAAAAATTGGATTGAATGAAGTAAATTTGTGCATTGTAGTGGTTTGGAAAACCACTGGAGAACTAGAACTCCAAATTAGTCACTTATAATTTTGTTTTTCCTCCACCTGCCCCCTCCAGTAATGAAGGGGCAATACAGAGAAATATAAGTAAAACTAACAATTTACTAAAGGAAATTACTAAAGAAAATAATGGTAACTACAAAGATACAGAGGAAAACAATTTAAACCAACAAAGGAAAAGATATATTGCCTGGTCCCTCCCCTTCCCTGGGGAAGGGAGAGGGAATTGTGGAGAGGCTTCCCCCTCAAGTCTGGACCAGAAGGCCGATAGAACAAAGGAACACAATGTAGAAAACTAAGTTCTGTGGTTTAAAAACCCTCCCCAGGAAAAACAAAGAGTCAGCACTCTACTGCTGGAAATGCTGCCATTTTTTTTTTATTTTGTTTCTCCAGTTGCAGTCAACAAATATTTACAGAGTGGTATCACCATTAGGTACATTTGCATTGTCATGTCACTGGGATGTGTGTTCAGTCACTAGGAAAATCGTGTATACTTTGGGTCCATTGCCTTTTATTTGCTTTTCATGTAAGAGTGGGCAGTCTTTTTCTCATGCCTCAATACAGTCTTTTTTTAAAGTCAGTTGCAAATGGCTTCTTATTTCTGCATCTAAATATATATTCAATTATATGATTGCATTTTTTTACTGATAGTTTTGTGTCTAGCAGTTGGAATCAATTACAGGTATGTAGTAAATGTTAAAAGTCATAGGTATCTGGAGATATCAATACATTTGGATAACACTTAAAGACATCTGAATTTAGTAACTACTGTAGGTATAAAAATTTATTCAAGAAACAAGTGTTCTGCATGAATGAAACCCACCTTTGAAATGAGAGAGGAGAAAGTAAGAGGAGTAGCTATATTGTTTCATCAGCTTTTATCTTCAGGTAAAAGATGGATCCAAGAGAACAAAAGGCAAAACCTAAGCATAAATGAGACTGAACTATGAGGCATTTAGAAGCCAAAAAATGGCTGAGTAGGCAAGAGAGAAAGCTAGTTTTTAAAAATTTCTTTAGAAGTTTTAACTACTTAAATTGTTTTTCTGTCTCGCTCTTTGCTTTTCTTTTCAAACATCTGTTTCTGTCCTATTGCAAGGCTGCTGTTCTGATACCCTGCATTGAAGAAGAAGATATTGACTTAATCAGACTATTATATAGCTTTAAGGCAACGGGTTGAGTGAGTCAAGACTAGTACTCTGACAGTAGCTTTTCAAGGTCAAATGGTGTTCAAATGTGAATTTTAAAGTATATTTAAAAGAGTTTAGTCCCTGCTTGTAACAGAGGAAAGTACTGTGGGTATTTTACAGAACATTAGACTCCTTCAGAGGGTGGTTCACTAATAATGTGAAATTTCTCTTCAAATCAAATGAACTTGCTATCAGTAGTGCCAATGTTCCACAGGAATAAAGACATGTTACTTTCAATTTTTATCAGCTAAAACACAGGATGATAGAGTAGTTCTCACTGCTTGAAAGCTGACTGTTTTCTTCTTTTTTTTTTTTTGATTTTAGTTGCAGAAATTATTTATGTACCTCTTTTTCTACTCGAATATGTTGAAATTAGTCTTACAGATACTTTTAATTACAGATAATTTTAATTTGTCTGATAAGCACTTTAGAGAAGAATTCAAAGTTTAGAGTAGGAAACACACTTTATCCTCCAGCTGTCCATAACTTACTTGTTTATGGCTGTTCATTATACTTTGGATATGAATACTTGCTAACAATTTTTAAAGTTGTTTAAAAGTGGTCATTCTTATTCTGCACATAAGGAGTGACAGAGGGAAAAATTAGCCTTCCTGAATATTTTCTGTAAGCAAAAAAATCTTTTAAAACATACCTGAATAAACTGCAGTAACCTTTCAGTCATTGACTTCTGGTGTTCTTATATGTATTCACAAATTACTTGTTTCAAAACACAAGATGAGTGATAAAATGATTACCTGTGCAGCAATGGTGTAGATGACAAATGCCAGGCAAATGTGACATCTTTAATTCAAGTTTTTCATTGTACTGGATTTAGAAACATCAGATTAATTTTTCAATTGGTCTTATAGTTCCTGCCTTTTTCTCTTTTCTTTTCTTTTAATAATATTTGTGTGTCTTCCATGGACTGTTAAAGATGGACAGAAGTGTGCTATGAACATGAAATAGATTCACAATGTCCAGTCAACTATTTTTACTGTGAACCAGTTGTAGTTGAAACATGTGGTTTCAGTGAAGTCAGAATTTATGGTCATTCTTTTAAAGGGAGAAAAATAATTCCATGAAACCTTCTCAGATTAATAATAGAAATAAAGAAATACTGTTAAGATTCAATTACTGAGAGATGCCTATGACCAAATTAAGTTGCAAATGAGCCTATATGAGCTGAAGTCAATAGTACAGGTTTTATTCAAGAGTAAATGTGAGTGAGGTAGAGACAGAAAGAAATAGCAAACGGAGTAGGAGGAGAGAGAGAGAGAGATCAAGGAGAGGATAATCACCCCCCTGTGGATCCAGATGGTGTCCCATAGGTCCTTCTTCTGGTCTTAGTGGTGGGGGTCCCAGAGTTATTATTCTGGGATATCACCTTTATACAGTCCAAGTTCCAGGTATCCATGGGGTGTAGATGCTGCTCCTATAATTCAGGATGGCATGCATATAAGCAGTTGTTTCCTTTCTCACAGTCTGCCACAGTGGCAATTTTTGTCTGAATGCACTAACTAGGGTGTAGTAAACCAAACATCTCCTCAGCTGGGCCTGGAATTAGCTCCTTCCAGCTGTAAATGTCTGCTGTCTGTGCTTATCTCAAGTTCCCTTTGTGGTGGCTTATTCTTTGGCAAGTTCCCTCGTTGTTTTGAGACAGTCAGCCGTGCTCTTTAAGTTCTTGCAAATGTAAAGAAGGGAAAGTGATGCAGAATTCAGGCTTAGCAAGCACTGTGGAGTACTTGACTGGAGCAGTAAATGACCTGAAGTGCTGCAATTTACAGTCCACACAAATTACCTCGTTTCCATTATCATACCTCTGATGGAAATTCAAGTGTAAAAATGTATTCATATATTGAGGTTACTTGTGAGAAAACAGTAGACCTGGTTTCTGTCCTGTTGAAAAGAGCCAAGCGGTCAAAGATGTTAATTATTATTACTTAACAAAGTTCATGTTTATAATTTTTTTTTTTTTTGTTAACTGGGTCTGCAGACATTAGACTATTGTCTGTAATAATGTCCACAAATTTATCTACTTTGATTTTTAATATCATTGCAGAATGTTTCAGAAGGACCAGGAATTACATGAATAACAACTGTTTTATTAACAAGGGACTTGAAAGTAAGTTTAAAATTTGGCAAATGCCACCTTGTATAAAAACCCACAGAACTGATGCATGAAAAAACCCCTTCAACCTAACCCCCCAAAACCTCCAAAAAGACAAAGAAACAAAACCAAATGAAAACAATGCAACGTGTCGTGTGGGTTTTATGCTTTTTATGCGTTTCAAGACATAAGAAAAATTGGGTCTTCCAGCAGCTTTCTAATTAGCCTCAGAAAATTCAGTAAAATCAAGTGGAAAATACGGCATATACATGTTTTCTCTGAAATAATCTTAAATGCTTATTTGCAAAGCATAATTATATCCCAAAAGATCTAAAACTTTCTGTGGCCTCCCACATAATGGAACATTGTTGGCTTTAATTAATAATGTTTTTCTTGTTACAATGAGAAATTATGAGAATGATGAGAAAGGATTTTTAGTGGTGGCTGATGTTTTAGTTCTACTGCAATTTCTTTGATTAGTTTTGGTTCAAGATTTTTAAATAAAATCCAAATTGTTAAACTGTGCAGGCTCCGTGTATGGAGGCAGGGTTGAGCATCTTAAGTTCTCAACTCCTTTAGACCTGATTGCAAATTTCGTTAAACATTTTATATTACCTACATGAACCATTGATCAACAGTATAAAATAGCAATCATTTCAGCCACAGAAGAATGCAACAACGGGTGTAACAGAAATATTTTGGTTGTAAATTTATGACAGTTGCTGAAAAAATCTACTAGGATACTTACCGTCTTAAGTAGAACAAGTTTATTTAGCTGTTTGGTTTTGTGATTTTTTTTTTTTTTTTAAGTCACCTGAAACTCTGAAGCTGCAATGTTTTCCTTCTTTGTTTTATGGCAATATAATTGCATGCTCAAGACAAATAAGATACATTTACGCTTACTGCTTCACTCTACTTGAAAAAAAACCTGAAAACCTTTCTTTATTCACAGGAGAAGTTTCAGAAGCTATTGACTGTCTCGTCAAGTCAATAAATATTGCTGCAATCCCTTTAGTTAACAAGTTACAGATCTGGCATGAAAATGACAGGCTAGGGGACACTGTTATAGATTCCACTTATTTATACTGCTTTGTGTGATATATTGAAAACTTACCGGGAAAGGAGCAGTGGTATCAGGCTGCCTTGAAGTTCTTTGTTTTAACGATACTTAAAGGTTCTGCTATTTCAGATAAAGCACTTTTGAAGGAAGTTTGCTGCCATTAGTGATGTTTCAGAGCTGTTTTGCTTGCTGTCATTGATAGAGGTATTGTTCTGCAGAGCCCAGATAATAAAAGTTTAAAAATATTTAAAATAACAATGCTTCCTGATGTTAACAGTCATAGACAGATCATACTTGAGAAGTAGCAGTTGAAGTTCTTGCTTGAAAAATGGGTTTTTATCCTTGGCAGCAGTGACGAGGCTTTCTGTTTTTTTTAATCTGTAGTCAAAAAATTGTTCTTGAAAGCGAATCAAACAGCTCCCCACTCAGCCCTCAAAAACTGCAGTCTTTATATATGTATGAGGGAAGAAAGCTAGGTCATTGTCTTTAATGGAAGACCTTTAAACTGATTTAAATCAGCTTATGGGTTTGTCTCTGTTTTGTTTTCTATAATGAAATGTTTCAAATTGTTACCTGCACTTCGAAAAGTAGGTCCATGATATTGTGTTATTTCCTTCTTGGAAAATGAGACTGTAACACAGAAGCCCCTTTATTTGTTGTGACAATAAATGATGCTCTTAATATGTAAAAATGGGGAAGTCTTAACTTTATGTCAATTTAAATGCCAGTATAGCATTTTTATGCCAAATATTGGAGGCAGGTTTACCTTGGAATAATAAAAGTTTCTCTGTGTGCCTTTTTCTTGGTATTTTTATTTCTTTTTTTTTTTTTATTTTCTCTCTTTTTTTTTTTTTTTTGTTTTGTTTTACTATTTCTTCTGTATGTAAAGGGCTTTGCCTTTATTCTTTAGAAGAACTTTTAGATTAAACATCTAAAGACTTTTGCTCACAATGTTGCAAGTCTGCATTATTTTGCTATCTGGCACTACTTCGATGTTGGCTTCTCCCTTACCATTTCACATCAATGATAGATATCGGAAAGGATTTATTTTTCATTGTCCCAAAACATGTTGCAAGGCATGAAATTTTTTTTTCTAAAACTTTCAGAATTAGGCTCTCAAAGAACAAACTCCTTTGCTCGGCCAGGAATAAGTGATGTTTCTTACCAATAGTATGAACTCCCACAGTGACTTTTACAGGAGTCCATAAAATCTGGTACTGAGAGACCACAGCTTGGCTTTGAAGGTAAACTGTTGTTATGTCACATTAAAGCCTTAACTAAGTCTGCTAAATTTGAATATTAGTTGTAATGGCACCTTTTTTCAGACGGGACTACTCCTCGTCAATGTGTGAATCTTTGAAATTCATTCCTTTCAGGAAAGGTGGATGTTATTTCCTTTCTCCTCGTGAGCTGGAATTTTAAAAACTGGGAGTTAGGAGAGGAAGACTGTCAGTCCCTTTACAAATTTGAGACTCTCTCCAAAAGAAAGCGTCACCAGTTTGAAGAACAGATCAAAGGTAAGGCCTGACAAACTAGAAGAGCATAGAGAGAAAGGTGGAGATAGGTAGGTCTCTCTTTTCTTCTGAAATAATGTTCAAATAGGTCATTGAAACATAAAGAAGTCATAAACTATTCTAGCAAGCCAAATTCCCAGCTGCACCCAGCTTTATTAGGTGAAGGTTAGATTTTACAGACTTTCCAGATTTGGCATAGATATGGTTCTGCTTTCTGCTAGGCGCTAACATGAAAAGCTGCTGACGTGAAAAGCTGCTGCTGTTGCTTTAAGACTGGTTGACAAGATATATTTCTGAATATATGTTTGAATAGCTCTGTCAGAAACCATTAGCAGAGCTAATTTGATATTAGCCAATGAATCACTTGAGACCATTTCATGACTAAAAATAAATGTCAGAGCATCCATGTGTTTTCAGTGGTGAGTTTTTCACTCTTATCCAAAATATATTCAGAAATTGTCTGCTGATGATGAGGTCTGTAGTCAGAGCTGCTCAGTAAGACTTCAGTTAGTTATATTGGCTGAAGACACATTTCTGCTAACACGCACTTTGAATCTTTTAATTTTATATAGAAACTGCAAACAGTTGACTTATTTCAATTTTTACTCTAGTGTGCCAAACTTAGGGGGAAAAAAAAAAAGAACCAAACAACAGCAAAAAAAAAACCTATCAAAAACCCCACAAACAACTGAAAAAACCCACCACAAAATTCTATATGACAGGTACTAATTTAAGGAAGACTTTATCAATGTTAACAGCCTGCTAAAAGCTGTCTTCACTTGAAAATAGTACTAAAAACACTTCTTAACCTTTTAAAAATATTTCTTCAGTATAGCATATGCTGTAGCTTAATTTCCATGACTCTGAAATAGGTTATTTGTGTTTTTTTTTCTGAAGGTTTTTTTGTTTCTTCCGAAATTTGTTGTATAAAATAAGCTCACATCAAGAAGAGATGGCTGCAATAATACTTGTAACCTCTATTTCCAGGAGTCTTGCAGTAGGCAGAGAACTTACACAACCACTTTCAGTATTACTTATGCTTTGGAGGAACCATAGCAGTTAATACATTAATTTTCAAAACCAGTATTGAGCCTGGTATACACTTATAAAACTAGTACTGGACAAAGGGTAGAAGAAGAAAAGGCTGGGCGGAAAAACTTATGATGTTGAGTAAGTTTTTAGATTTTTTACTCTTTTTTGGGGTGGTGAGAGTTAACAGAAAGTGAGAAAAATTTTTAGGTTTGATGGGGTGGTATGCCTATATTAAGAAACATGGTTTTATACAAATTTAATTATAGCTTAAATTTGTGAATTGTATATATCTGAAGAGTAGGTTGAGTTGTCGAGTATCTCACAAATTTAACACTTCCTTGATAACATAAATATGAAATTATGTGAGCATTTTGTACAGCAGTTCAAGCATTGAAAATAATTTTGTGCTTTCCTAGGGTATCATTTAGATGTAGTCAAAACTTAAAGCCATCTGAGCTCTGCAAGAAAAGTAATACCAATATTAAAAATCAATGAAGAATTAAAAAAAAAAGTCAAAGATAAATTAACCTGTGCCATACTATTTCTAGTAAAGGTGCATAAACATTACAATATGGTTATTAATTATGTGATGCAATGTAATTTCCATGGGATCTTTGCCTCATTTGGCATGTAGATTGAATGGCACACAGTTAATGATGCAGCTGTTCAATATTTATTTTTATTTTCACTGTTTAAGGAGTGAGTGAATGCCTTCCTCATTCATTTGCTGAAGTCTCAAAGATCATGGTGAATAGGCGTGGGAAACTCTGGCTCCCTGTCTCATTCACTACCTATGCTCCCTTGTCTGTCGAAGCTGAAATTAGAAGTGCTACACTGATGTAAATGTAGATTTCTTATGTTTACAAATAATAAATCAAAGGTAATAAATCATTTGTGTAAACACACTTTGGCCCAGAGTCAAAATAAATCAAAAAATCCCATGTTACTTCTACATCCATGTTCTATTATTCACTGTGTCCTATCGAGTTTAATTTTGCAAGCTGCTGAGCTCTCAGAAACCAGTCTCACAAGACAATTCTAAGTATTGGAATAACCATGATGTTAAATCTCCTCCCTTACTTTTCAAGGCTGCTCATAAGAGCTGACTATTAAAAAACTTGAGCAACTCATACTCTTAGAGTGAAACTATTCCTCCTAGAAAGGAGTGGAAACACACCCATTAAAAAAGCTCATGAACAGTCACCCTATAGGATTGACTTTGGACCTGAGGAAGATTCATAAGTTTCAGCTCAAAACAAAATTAGATTTAATGAAAATGGTCTTAACATTTTCATAAAAAATACACAAACTTATCTGAAATGGCACCATTTCATAACTATTAAAAAAATAAATAAAAATTCCGTTTCATCCTAACAAATGCTGGAATTTCTTATACAATGAAATTTCAGAATTGGATCTGGTGTAACCTCTTGCATGATGCTTGAAGTATTTTTAAAAGGGTATTTTATACTATAAAGTTGATTCTATTGCTATTATATTATTTGGAGTTTTAGTGGTTGCACATGCAGAAACAGAAGTTTTAGTGGTTGCACATGCAGAAACAGGAAATATGTTTACCTTTTATATTAAATGTTTGTTTTATATGAAATGTGGCACTCTTATTTGGGGTAATTTCCCATGTGTAGCTGTTGATCCTACCAACAGTACAATTTCTTCAAATATTATGAATTACTTTTGACACTTTTAAACAGGCATAAAATTGCGTTACGTATCTTAAATGTTAAACGTCAATTAGTTCCACGTTCTCAATCCCCCCGAAGTAATTATACTTGTGTAAGAAACTTGTAGAACAGTCAAGGGCTGTGCACACTTTACAATCCAGAGATTAATTGTTTTGCATGGTAGTGTCAGGAAATGTTAAGTGATTCTGAGTTGACTACGCTTATTGTTGTCTTTTTTTTTTTAAGTCTTTTTTAAGTGTTTCTATGGAGGGTAAGGAAAAGCACGAGTGATACACATGTAGACAAAAAGAATCGTGGCAGTTCCTGTCTCAGTAGTTTAAAATAAATCAATAAATGCTGTTCTCAAAGGGCGACATCTGAGAAAACTCTAGCTTACTGTACTGGGTTTGCATGGCAAGGTTTAGGAAGCTGCAGGAGAGGCTTCTGGGAGGAGCTGCCAAAAGCTTGCTCCATGTCCGAAGGAGCCAATGCCAGTTGGCTCCGAGATGGACCCAACGCTGGCCAAGGGCAAGCCCATCCCCATCAGTGGTGGTGGTGGCACCTCTGGATGCACACACATGCAGACACACGCACACCTCACTGACAAGCCCTCTCCTCTCTTCTGCAACCCCTCTGACATTCAGACTTTAGAATCCACAAGGAAATGCTGGCCCTACTTATTCAGCCTCCAGTTCAATCCTTGTGTCTTTCCAGATGCTGGTCTCCTTCTGGCTAGTCCAGTAAGTGTTTGCTCTGCATACACAGAACTGGGGTAGTTGGTACAGAATTCAGGTAGGATAAAAGTTTGACAGCTGGTATAGACTGAGTTGGGCAGGTACAGGACTTGGCCAACCAGGTGTGCTGACCAGTGTCTTCTTTAGATGCATCATTTCCCCTTTATCTTCCTTCTCTCCATTTTCCTGTGCTTGCCTAACACACTCACTACACTGCTCTTTTCCCTGTCCCTGCTCCTTCTTTTAAGCTCCTTCTCCTAACTCCATAAGAAATTCCCACAATCACCTTAATCCCAAAGTGTTTTGCATGATCTCACAAATTCACTCAAACACACTATAATAAGTTCTCATGAGATGCATAATAATATCATTTTGGTCCCCACCTCCCTCTCACTTACAAAGCACAAGCTGGCTCCTTCAGCAAACAGCCAGCAGTGGTGGCCCTGGTTGTAGTCTTCATAATCTATCTCATGGTTTTGGGATTTGTATACCTCTCTGTGATTTATTACTTGACCTGTTTCTTGCCTCTGGTTTTTATAATGGTAAATGAGACATTCTTATGCTCCTAATATATATGTACCCTTACATTTCCCATATCCTAACAGCTAAAATGTAAAGATCATGTCAGTGGTTAGAAGGGGGAAATTCAGTGAGGTAATGAAGTAAAATACAGTGGGAGTTGCAAAAGAAAGAATAAAGTCTGGATTGCTTGAATAGTGTTCCAACTTTTAAGCTGCCCTTAATGATGTTATTTCATTCCCAGTAGCAGTAATATAAGATAAAACTGTGTAACTTTTGTGGGTTGTAGTCTGAATTTCTATATCTTAACAGTCTCAGGAAACTCAAGGATTAACTTCTTATATGACAATTTATGAAACCAATTAACTGATGCATTAATGATTTTTACCTTCCTTGACCCTTAATGCTATATTAACAGCACCTATTATTTCCCTATCTTACCTATTTCAGGGATCCATCTAATCATCTGTTAGAAAGACACTTCCTTCAGATGTCATAGTACTACCTATGGTGACTCTGCAGTGCTAATATTTCATTACTGATTATAATGCTGGACTTCAGTATTGAAAGGCTTTGAATTTTCAGCATTTTAATGAGGATGATTGGACACTTTTGTGGTCTTATCTTTTAAGGCCTTATCAAAAGTATTAAGTTCCAAAAGAGAGCTGGGGAAACTCATGCAATCATCCCCATATAGTGATATTTTATTATATACTTTATAGTATGACTGTAGAAGCCCTTTGACAAGCTCACTGTTACTGACACCTTAGCCTTTTCACAACAGATCCACCAATTTGTTTGAATAACAAGATCTTAGAGCTCTAGGAATAAACAAAAATTATAAAGGAGACAATATATATGGAATTTTAGAAAGGATATAATTTTTTTTTTTTTCCAGGGCACAAACCAGTATCTGTTGAAAGCTGGAGTAAAACCTTCCCTGGGGAGAAGTTATCTCATAACTGCCTATTGCTTTTCTTCACCTGATATTGCTGCATCCTTCTAAAGTGGCGAGCCCAGGGTACCTGATGTATGCTAATATCCCCAGATTGTTGCCTAAGGCAGCCTTAAGACTCTTTCACATTATTGCTATGTCACAAAAGACAGCCAGTGATCAGGGTGGTTTATGATTATGGAAATGACCAGTGCAATAAGTAGAAGTTAAGTGTAAAATAAGCCAATACTTTTTTTTTTTTTTTCTTCTTCAAGGAGAAATTATGAGAATTGCTTTAAGGAAAATAACTAATGAAGGTCTAGATCAGCTGCTGAAGTCAAAACACTGCCTGAGGAGACAGTCAAGTGTTTTCTTTCCTTTTTTTCCCTCTGAAAATAGGGAGGGAAGACAGTAGGCAGAGTGTCCATCTCTGTTATAAAGATTATTTGCATTGCTTTGTTTCTATTCATGTTACCCTGAAGATTATCTCTACTTTTCAAGCAATCACAATCTTCTTGCCCTATCAGATTTAAGCATACATTTCATCCCATTGTTTTGTAGCATTAAATCTCTAGCACTTGTACAGAGTTAATCCTGACAATGCAAGTTATTTAACAATTCTTAACATTGCTCCATGTTTTTCACTATAGTAAAGGACAGAGTATTGTATTGGAAAAAATATTAGTGACTTGTTCAAGGACAAGTGAAACACAATGGACTGGCTGAAAAAATATTGCATCTCTGGCCTGCTGGAAAAAAATTCCTGTTTAGATTAAAAAAAAATAAAATTGTTAAATTTAATTCTATTAGAAATAAAAATTCAAAAAACTGACACAGAAATTATTAGACTGAGTGTGACTCATACATATTTGAAGATGGATAAACTAAGGAACAAATGGAAAAGAATAATGGAGTTACAAATCTATGTCTTTTCTATGAAAAAAACCCTTTCATTCTGTAATTCTATAGACATGAGCAGAAAATCAGGCCCTTTTAGTAAAAAGGGTAAGTGAAGAGTGTAGTGAAAACTTATTTTTCATTTCTAAGGACTTTTTTAATAGCTTCCTCTATAATATGTATTATGAAGAGATATATATATAATCAATATGTATTTTGCATTTTTTTATTCATACACATACACAAATTCTTACAGCATACTGGAAATTGGAATAAATGGAAAAACTAGATATATTTTTTATGTAATATATATTTTATATAAAGAACACATGCAAAAAAACCAAATTTGTATCATTACTTCTGTTTTTCTGCCCCTAAGGTCTTCCTATCTCTTGTTTTTAATTCAAAGGGATTTTCAGATCAATGAGATAGTACAAAAACGTATAAAATACTTTTCTCTTGGGAATTCTGACAAACTCGAAACTGGGCAGTTTTTGCCTGAAATACCGTTTCCAGAGTATCAGAAATGGAAGTTATATATCAACACCCTTTCTAAGGAATATGTCCATTTAAGTGCATTCTTGGAGGTGCAGGCATTCTGTGAAACTTGCACACTGAAGCCTCATTGATTTTCTTGTTTCATTAAAAACCTCTTATGACTCTAAATTAATTCCTAAGCGGTCTTTTCCTGCTTGTTACTCACACTAGGAGTCACAAAAAAGCCTTTATGATGGGATAAAGTTGGCTTCTACAGTGCTATGGAGACTTGTTTGCTCTGCTTTAGAAAAACAGGAAAAATTACATAGGAATTCTTCAGTCACATTTTGCAGGCTACAATAGTGCCATTAGTAACGTGGCTAATTTGATTTATCCCAAGTCTTCCAGGACCTGTTAAATGTGCCATGCAACACAAGAAACAAAAGGCTATGGCAAAAATATTGGCTGTTTACTGCCTGTTTCACACCCAATTCCTGCAGTATTTCATGAACAGATGTGTATTTGCTATGACTGTATTTCAGTTGTGTTTGACTACTCATATGAATAGTTATGAAAGTGAATTCTCATTTTTTATGACGTGTTCCTAAGTTTCTTTCTTATTCTGTGTACAAAGGTCTTTCGAATTGGTGGAAATACTATGTCCAAAGAGATCTAGAGTGACGCATTACTTTCTTTTGCTGTTTCAGAACAGTCACTTGTGAGTGTAGCCGGGTGTGTCTGGTGGGTGGAAGGCTTTGTGTGGTCACGGAGGGTCAGTTCTATGCTTTGTAAAGCCCCTGTGGAAGCTCTGAGTTCCCTGAAGCTCGTGTTGGCTTCCTTCAAATAGAAAGCATCTAGACTTGTATGCCTTATTTAAGGATAATTTCATATGAATGGGCAAAATACTGGAGATAAACAGAAATTTCCTTGTACTTTTAAGGAAAAATACAGGAATCCTTCCTAAGACAAAACATCCAGTAATAAAGTCACCTGCAGCGGCTGCAGGTTGTTGAAATTATTACATCAATAATAGTCTGTTCACTACCTTTCATTGTCACTGCTAGGATATCTATGCTTTTGAGAGCAACAGAACAGAAATCTATTTTAAGCATTATCATTAGTGGTACAACACTGAAAATTTTCCAGGATTCAGTGATAAAGTTATTCTGTGAAATGTCCTGTAGACATAAGAAAGCGAAATACTTAAGGCTGCTATTGCAGGAACCAAGAATTAAACCCTGCTGAACAGGGTGCTGGCAATGCCGAGCAAACAAGGAAGAAAAGGAGAGGAAATGTGGAAGGGGAGGAAAACTCTTCAGCTTCTAGTGTTGAAATAAGAAAAGAATGTGTGAACAAAGCTGTGAAATGGAATTTGACAACATATGGCTTGAAGAATGCGGATTTGTTTCAGAAAGGGTGATACGGAAGAAGGAGACACAGAATAAGTGTTGTCAGAATAGGAGGGTAGATGTAAAGGAATGCTGTCAATCTGCCGGGGCTGGGCTATTTTAAGGAAAGATGTTCAATAGAGAGCACTATGAATGAATAAGAAAACAGCCTCCACTGAAACAGTTGAAGATATATTTCTGAAAATTTCTGGAGCTAACTAAATATACATGGCTTCATCAGTTTTCCAGCTGAATAAAATGTTAGGAAACTGAAGTAAATTTATGTTGGGAAGGTGGGAAGAGAAATGCTGTGCCCCTCCTTGCTTACTATTGCTTTCAAGGTACATTTTTGAGTTTCAGGTTTCTGGCAGTCTATTGTTAACAAGTCCCCTTCAGGTATGTCTTACCTCATAGATTTCCATAAAATGGTCTAACACTAGTAAACTAATTTTTTTTAACAGCTTAATTAACAAATAGTGTATCCTGATGGGGAAAAAAAACCTGCAACAAACCAAACCACAAGATAAAACACTACTTACATTCTAACTTGCATCACACTTTTCAACAAATTAAGAATTTACCCACTTTTAGTCTCTGTAATTCTGTTGACTGTAATTATCTGGACCTCTGAGTGCCTTCATCTTGGACATTAAAGACTGTCTACAAAACCCTATCAAACATAGCTTTTTCTCCTTCGTTTCTTTTGAGAATCCTGTTTTATGAGACTACTTTTTTTCATTTTCTAACGTGCAAATAAATGGGTATTCATTTTGATATGACAAATTGAAACAAAGGATGAGGTAAGAAGTTTGCTCACACTAGAACTACGTATATTTGATTTCCATACTGAAGAGCTATGTCATTACTGTAGCCTTGATTGCTGTGTTTGATCTGAATCAATAGGTGGCATTGCACACCTTTTAGGCACAGGTTATTAATACAATTATTAAGTAATTTAAAGGGTCTCACACCCTCTCCCATGAAAGGAAAAACTCTGTGTACTGGCTTAATTAAAGGCAGACAGCAATGCAGTGCTTCAGTTACAGGCTAAGGGTTGGTTGTGTCTGTTGGTTTACCAGTTTGTTGGGATGTTGTTGAAATCCACGGAGTATTTGTTACTTCTGTTTATTTTAAATGTCTCAAAACCAGCTGAAATTTTTGTTCTGCCCTGAGTATAGAAGAGAGTGAGTCTGCACTTCCCCAGGCAGGAGGAAAGAGAAGAGCAGAGTCATGGCCTGTACTTTATCACAATGATGTGATATCACAGTGAAGCAATGAGAAGAACTCCTTTTGTCTCTGTGTTTGCTGCTCTTCCTCATTTTATCAAGCTTAGAAAAAAATTCTCCTATCTACTTTCAATTTTCTTTTTTCCACTCTGGTGCCTTTTTCATTCTTACCTCCCATTCACCTTTAAAGCAAATACAAATGAAAGAAAGGAAAGGGAAATGTGAGAAAATGGCAAGTGTCATGTTTTAACTCAGAGAAGGTGACAAAACTACACAATATTCTTCTCATGTAGGTGCTTTCTGTTACATAAATGCACTTGTTAACAACAACTTGGGGGATTTTTTTTGTTGTTGTTGGGTTTTTTTATTTTATTTTGAAGTTTTCTTGCAGATCAGTCTAAGATTGATATTCTGAGAAGGTGCTTGTAAACTGTCTAATATCAGATGAAATAAAATTATAATGATATTAATATCTTAATTTATACAAATTGAATTTCCTTTTTTTATTATTTCTGAAAGTGATGTAATACAATAAATCAGAACTCCAGTTTGTTTCCTCCTATATCAGCATTATAAAAATATTCCAGTTCATTGGAAGGCAGTTATGCTGAGGTTTGTATTCTACTAAGAAAAGTATATTAAGAATTCTAAGGCTGATTTTCTTTAACAGCATTTTGTAATCTCTCAATATAAATTGAAATCTTGGTTATCTGTATTAGTGGAAGAGCTTATTCCTAAAGCAGGTAATTTGTGTGCACTTTTTGTTTTCTTTCTTATGTTAAATTTCAAGGCAAATCAGACGGAACCATAATTTAAAAAATTGTTCGATAGAATTCCCCACAGTAATGCCAGAGAAGTCAAAGTATGGAGCAGATTCTTCTCTTTAAGTAATTTAAATATTCACAGAATCATACAGTGTTTAGGGTTGGAAGGCATCTTGAAGATCATCTAGTCCCAATCCCCTCTACCATGGGCAGGGACACCTCCCTCTAGACCAGCTTTCACAAGGCCTTATCCAACCTGGCTTTGGGCACTCCTAGGGTTGAGGCATCCACAACCTCTCTGGATGACAGGTTTCAGTGTCTCACCACCCTCACAGTAAAGAGTTTCTTCCTAATATCCAGTCTAAATTTCCCCTGGTTTAATTTGTTATTTTTTTAAAAATTTTATTAATTGTAATTTGTTACTCCTTGTCCCATCACTACAGTTCCTGGTGAAGAGTGCCTCTCTGGCTTCCTGGTAGGCCCCCTTCAGATACTTTAAGGTTGCTATGAAGTCTCCATGGAACCTTCTTCAGGCTGAACAGCCCCAACTTTCTCAACCTGTCTTCATAGGGAAGATGCCCCAGTGCTCTTATCAACTTCGTGGCCCTCTTCTGGACTTGTTCCAACAGTTCCATGTCCTTCTTATGTTGGAGGTACCAGAACTGGGTTCAGTACTCAGGGTGGGGTCTTACAAGAGCAGAATAGAGGGGAAGAATCNTATGAAGTCTCCATGGAACCTTCTTCAGGCTGAACAGCCCCAACTTTCTCAACCTGTCTTCATAGGGAAGATGCCCCAGTGCTCTTATCAACTTCGTGGCCCTCTTCTGGACTTGTTCCAACAGTTCCATGTCCTTCTTATGTTGGAGGTACCAGAACTGGGTTCAGTACTCAGGGTGGGGTCTTACAAGAGCAGAATAGAGGGGAAGAATCATCTTCTTTCACTCCCACTGTCCTTTTAATGCAGCCCAGGATTTTGTTGGCTTTCTGGGCTTTGAGTGCACATTGCCAGTTCATGTTGAGTTTTTCATCAACCATCACCCCCAAGTCCTTCCCTGCAGGGCTGTGGTGGTTTTGATTTCAGGCCTTCCTTGGTAAGCAGGTTGTAACCGAGGAACCAAGGCCATGTTCCCAGTATTCCATATGATTTTTACATAACCAAGGGTATAAATAAGAAGGGAGTGGAAGTGGAAGTGCCAGTTCTTTGTTTTGCTGGTTCTCAGTTTTTGATTGTGTATATCTGTTTTTTCCCTTTTCCCTTTTTCCCTTTTCCTTTTCCCTTTCCCTCTGGGGGAGGGAGGTGTACTCGGGATCCTGAATATTGTACATAGTATTCTAGCTGTATATAACTGTAAATATATGCAAACATATATATTTTGATATAATTTGGTTGCTTTCGGGTTCTTCGTTTCCTGTAGTTTTTTTCCTTTGCCCCGGGGGAAGAAGGGAGGGGGAGGCTTTCCCTGTGGGTTCAAACAGTTGGTGTGAAGCCAACACAAGGGCTATTCTCAATCACTTCTCTGTCCAACCTGTCAGGGTGCCTGGCATTGCAACAGCCCAGGTGTAGGACCTTGTACTCCATTTTGTTGAACTTCCAGGTTTGCACTGACCCACCTCTCAAGAGCACCAAGGTCCCTCTGGGTGGCATCCCTTCCCTCCAGTGAGTCACTCCACCACACAGCTCGGTGTTGTCAGCAAATTTGCTGAGGTGCCCTCGATCCCACTGCCCATGTCACCGACAAAGATGTTAAATAAGAGCAGCCGCAGTACCAGCCCCTAAGGGACACCACTGGTCACCGGGCTGGACATGGACAATGAGCTCTTGACCACAGCTCTGTGTGCAGACATCAAGCCAGTTCTTTATCCACCCAGTGGATAAAGCCATCTATCACATCCATGCCTCTCCTCTCAGACACACCAATACTCAACTTTGGATGTATTGGATTTTGCTAAAATCACTGCTGTATGACTTTTGTGCTTTGAATAAACATGATTTTCATACATGTAAAATTAAAAAAAAAAAAAATAAAAAATCATCAGGCACTGACTTTGCACTGGTCCAAAACTCCAAAATTATGTTGTCAAAGATTTAGGAAACTATAACACTAAAATAATAATAAAAAAAAGGATGGGAAAGTCTCATCGGGGTGGGGGGATGGCAGAGGGTGAGACAAGTGTTCAGATAGTCTAAGCACACATGATTATAATCCATTTATCAATGATAATAGATTGTTTCTTTGAGGTGACTTGCTTTAGAGTTTTTACAAATACTTTTTTGCTGCCATCCTTAAAATTAGCAATGTTTATGGATTTTAATGCTAGCATGCTTCAAGTTGAACTCTTGTCAGAATAAATATAGGATACAGTAGATCATGAAAATGTTTCTAAAAATGTATGGTGTGTCTGAAAGGAAGGTGTCCTCTGAAATGATGGACCTCAAAGACATTTAAAGAAGATGGGATGTTATGAGAATTAAAGAGTAGGCAGGAGAAGAAACATGGCAGGAGTTTGAATGGAAGCAGGAAAGCAATAAATTTTTTTTTAAAAAAGTATGGTGAGTATATTCAGTGATTTACTTGGAACCAATGTATCTTCAGGCAGAACACTGTTTTATCTTCCTATCTCACACGTGTGGAGCAGTATTTTGTGCATTTGTAGGAAACTGAAGCAGCTCAGAATGTTGGTTCTGATTCTAAAAGAATCCTGGTTAATCATTTCAGGGAAAGTTGCCTAAAAGAACCCTGATTAATCATTTTAGGCCGGGTCTCATATCAGGTTCAAAGCTGAATCCTGGAAAATACTGATATATGCAACACATCCTATTTGGCTAAGACATTAAACCAGCTCTCCTAAGCACCTGACATGCTTATAAGTGGTAGCACAGCTTTTCTTCTTACGAACTAGGTTGTTGTAGTCTCTTGTTCCTTTTCAGTGTAATTTCTCCCCTACTGAAAATCTCCACCTCCGAAGAAAACCAATACCAAGTGGAGGCAGAGTACATTAGAATGGATCCCGTTAAATATAACCTCAGGTTGTGCACTTCAAACGGGATGGATTTTCCAACCCATCATTATGGCACACTGTGACTTAGATCAACATAATGAGTAGCAGTGCCTGAGGCTGTGTCTACCCTAATATAACAGACTTGGTCTAAACTTTTTCCTAGTGCACTCGTTGAATCTGTCAAGTCAAGGAGAATAAACAAGAGGGAAAGGAATTATGTATTAATTCTCTCTCTCTCTTTTATTTTTTTTTATTTAAAGGTGAGGATTCAAATAAAATCACTATGTATGTGTTTTGCGAAAAAGTGTGCAATTGTTTGCCTGTGCAAATGTGCTTTCTCATGCTGACAAGAGTTCATTTTGGTGTCCAACATGATATGTGATGAAAATTGGTGTCTCATATCAACCCAGCTTCTATTAAACAGGTGTATGTATGCCCACATGTGTTCACACACATAATCATTATGAAAATGCTTGAAAAATAATCTAGAGTTGAATCTAGAACAGTTTAATTCCTCAGTTCAGTTCAGAGTTTGCATTGTTTGGGATACAGGGAGAACAAACAATCCTAGTATAACATTCCTGGTAAGCTAGTTGAGTGCAATTAAAATCAGAAAACTAATGGTGTTTAAACAATTTATAAAATCTGTATGATAAAATAGCTACATTAATTACCAGCAGAGGTAACATGTGAGCTGTGATTATGGAGTCTACAAGAAGCCCATGGTCTGTCTAAGTTAATTTTTATTTGTATATTTTTCACAGAACAATATAAAGCGAGTTGTCCCTTTGCTGAACTGAGGAAGTGAATAAAAAATAAATAAAAAACCCCACTATTCTGACTTTCTGTAAATGTTAACATCCTTTCTGTCATACCTATTGCACTTATATCTCTATCTGTTCACTCAGGGTGAAAGTTGCTGGGCTTGTAACCTTTGCTTTTGAAGATTTTAAGGAAAAAAACTTCGTATTTTTTCAGCAGATGTGTTCTGTTATTGTCTAGTTTGTTCAGATATTGCCATACCTTGAACAATATACCTCAGTAAACAATTACATCTCTTGCAAATACTTTGCTCTGAAGATCCGGCTTTCCCAGGTCTTAATGGCAACCTAAATCACAAACAATAGCTATTGAAATTCTTAAAGCCATTTTTTTTTTTTTACTTGAATATTTCATTGCTTTTCATATTAGTAGAAGTAGAAATATATTTTTTACATTCTCCTTTCTTATATCACGTACACCAAATTTCCGTATAATTGTTTAGAAGTAAAATAAAAAAGCCCTTAAAAGAAGGAGAGTTTACTAAATGATAGATTTATGTATATATTTATTCAATCAATTATGATTCTCATAATGTTAATTCTAGATCTCATTTACCCAAGAGACTTCTGAAGTGTGTCTGTAAACATATGTGTGTGTTTATGTACACACATTACATGCCATGTGAAGGGACTGTGTAAGGTATAGTTCAAGCTAGGATTTGTAGGAAATAGTTTCACAAAGGAATATTTTGTTTTGTTTATCAAAGAAGTAAAACCATGTGGTTTAATTACTGATGCCCAGAAGGTGAAACTGTAGCCTTCTGGGACTGAGTTTTATTGACTATGTGCACTGTATTGAAAGAAAAAGTGGATCATGAGAAGAACTGGAAACTTTTGTAAGACTCGCACAGAGCCGTAACAGCATCTGACAAACTGCATTAGTGTGTGTTTCCATGCTGAGATTACTGTTTTAATCTGCATATGAAGAAATTAGGGTAGGCCAAAACTGCTACGGTGCATGGTGAGTATTAAATTTATTAAAGGCATGTACTGTTGATCTGATATTAAACAATTCAATTGTGGTATGAATGTATCCTCATGACACTCCGCTTTTACGCCAGGAATGAAAAATGGCCTAAATTACAAAGAAATATGTCAATGAAAACTTATCCAAACTGTGCCAGTTCTTTGATGAAGGTGTGCATAAGTAAAAGCCTAACTTGGTGTTTGTCTTGAAAAACTGTGTCGCTGACACGTTGTGAGAAAATGCGTTGGCTTCATTTAAGTCTAGTAAAATTGTCAGCGAGGTTTCAGGTACACTTACACATTGGAATTGCTGTGTCTTTTTGTTTGTTGCCTTTAGCTGTTTTGCAGAGGATCACATCTGATGCAGGCCTGATGTGACGAACAGTTAAGCTGCTGATTTGATTTGGTATGGTTGGGCTGTTTCAGATTAGCTAGGTATACTATTTCTGCTCCTTGAACATGGATTTACTCCTCCAATAGAATCTTCCTAGAAGCTTGGGGAGATATTTTTTTCTCCGCTTTTACGCCATCTGCATGATTTATATGAACTTTATACTATTTATCTTTATTCATTTGTGTTTGTACCGGATTAAGAAGGGATGCCTTAACAAAACTTTTAGAGCCTTTAGCAATAAATATAAGTACCAACCTTGTGCCAAGACATCTGGCAGAACTTTTGTCTGTCCCTGAGTTGGAGCTGGTTTTAGCCTTCTGTTCGTTAACAGCTGTGCAAGCTCTATATGTACTCAGTTATATGTCTGAGTAATAAAACAGCAACTTCAAAAATCAGATCGTATTCTTGAGATTTTTCTCAAAGTTTTTGGAATTTCATGTGGGTTTTTTTGGAAAATCAAATGAGAATGGGTTGCATGTGGTGTTTTTCTTACATTTTCATTGGAAATATACTAGTTTAGGTTTTTTGTTTTTTTTTTTTTTTTTTTTTTTTTTTTTCTTTGTATGTTGAGGTCTATCATAAATTTTGAATGTCTTTTTAAGCAATGAGTAGGTCAGTTTATTCTGCAACTCCCTTCACGGGATGCAGAAAAGGTACATAAGATTGATCAGTCTTCCACATTTCAAACAGCACCTGCTGTGATCCTCCCTTTTGTGAACATATTTTCTGTTCCATAAACCTTATTTCTTTTTTTTTTTTTCACTTCAGAGTTTTTGAGAACAAGTGATACCTTGGTGGGATATGTCGTAGTTGTTATCTTTTTAGATGTATTGCTAAAGGAACCGAACCAGATTTCTTTTGATATATAAACTTTTTCTTTCATGGCTTCATGATAGCATTCTAAATGTGTTTGTCAAGTGTTTTAAGGTTCTTTTAAAGTTTTCCTTCCTTCCAGTGTAACACCACATAGTTCAGATCATACATCCTTCTGTTGCTGCAGTAGTTCAAGTCATTGTCTACAATGCTTTTCTTTGTCAAGTCTCTTGGAAGTAAATATATTGGTCAAATTTTGACTGTAATTGCAATTGGCATCTCTCCTTGTTTTTATAGTTTCTTGAAATAAGTCACTGTTGAGTCAATAGAGAATGTATGATACTTATCAATGCTGTATTCCATGAAATCCTGACACTAAATGTAATTTGTCAATGCACCTGTAATTGCTATTTCCTTTCTAGGAGTGTATTTCCCCTTTTAGCAAAATTCTGTAATTTTTATTCCCAACCACAGCTGATATGCCCACATATGTTTTAATAAAGCAGTTTTCTGATCAATTTTTCTGGTGCTTTGCTCTCTTAAACCGCAATATTGAACACAAAACACCCACAGTTGCCATGAAGTTCCAAGGAAGATATTTTCTTCTCTTTTCCTGGTTTGCTGGTGTCTTATTGCACTGATACAAATCTTGTAACTAGCACACATTTCTATCAGGTATCAAAAAATACTTAATTTTATATGGAAGCTCCTAAATGACCTAGGACAGCACTTTTATCAGAGAAAAAATAATCTTTGTTGTGACAACTGTCACAGTTGTTCTGGGATTCCTGTCGTCAGAGGTAGAAACAGCCATTTGGGGTTTTTTTTGTAGCTTGAACAAGGCTTGGAAGGAACTTGGTTAAGTATTTGAAAAATCCCAGGTAATTATTCCAGTTGCTTTTCTACTGTCAATTTATTTGTAATAACTTGCATTTTTGATGCATCTGGCACTGTGCCATCTCTAGTGATTACAGTCAACATGGTCTGGTTTAATTTGCAGCCGGTTTATTGAACTTAAACAATCTTATCTGATATTTCTATAACCTGTCAGGTGTCCAGCAAGGTAATACCATCTATTAGGCAAGTAATATCAACTCTCAGTACTGAGTCTTTTTATACATTGTACTGTAACCGTGTCTCTTACATTCTTTTGTGGTTCTTGACATCTTGCTTATTGCACCATGGAATGTGATTTTTCTGTCTTCTCTCTGGTAGTTAGTTTCTTTAAACTATGGTGGTTGTAATGCTTCCTGGCTTTGATGCTGCTTCCAAATGCAAAATATTTTCGTGAGAAATCATTTACCATATGTGTTCTAGGTTTTTACACTAGATCAGACCTGTGAGAGCCCTAACAGCTTAATAGGTGATGCAGGATCTTATTCCTGTGTTTTGCTACATCCCTAAAGTGTGCAAAATAAAAAAAAAAAAAAAAAAAGGGTTGTAAAGAGAAAAAAAGAAATGAAATAAAA
>VXAY01004567.1:1094686-1104918 GCA_013399855.1 Oxyruncus cristatus
AGCAGTAATATCAGTGGTGATTCTCATAGAAATTA
Organism: Oxyruncus cristatus; assembly: GCA_013399855.1. Classification (NCBI taxonomy): domain Eukaryota; kingdom Metazoa; phylum Chordata; class Aves; order Passeriformes; family Cotingidae; genus Oxyruncus; species Oxyruncus cristatus. The sequence continues at coordinate 1,094,722 of VXAY01004567.1, forward strand.
ATCTTGAGCAGAGACGACATTGATAATAACAAGTCCATGACTGATGTGTCTGAAAACAGGCTTAATTACTTCTACAAATTGCCTTCAATCCAAATTACTTATGATATAAACAAGAAAATGATAAGAAAGAGAACATGGGATGAAATAGTAATTTAGAATTAATCTTGCAATATAATTTCTGACTTTTAAAAAAAATTTTTAGCATGTAAGTGCTTAAAATCAGCCAAAAAAATAATTAACGTGAAAATGTTTCCTTCTGGCATTCTTGCCAATTATGAAATGTTTATTTTTCAATGTCCAGAAATGCTTTTTGCGGTACATTGCATTTTTTTTTCCATATTAAAAATATATGACAAAAGAAATAAGTGATTTTAAAATGGGGAAAGGAAACCATAATGTTTTTCATAGATGCACTGTAGCATATAGCTACATGTGTGTCCAGCTCAGGACAGAAAGGAATTTTGCCATAAGTAAACTGGAAAATTATGCTCTCAGGAAAGTGATGCTTACAAATTTCAGGGGTTTGTTGCCATCAGCATTTGAATAATTAAGTTTCATATGTATATTTTATCTGTTTTTGTATCCTTAACAAAAATTATATTCTTTACCGAGAGAAATTTTTTTTTTCCTTCAAAGTAATCTTTTAGATTTGTTTAATTTTTCTTAAAATATGATTTTAATTGACAGTGAAATGGAAATTAACTGGGAGACATAGTAGTAGTTGGGTCAGAGAACAAGCTTTACACTTTCCCAAGCAACTTAAGTAGCCTCATGACTGTGATTTTTGCCTCCAGCATGGGATACTCTTTGCTTCCATCTGTTAAATTTGATTTTAAGTGTAGAATGTGGGAGCATCTAATCTATTTTGGACTTTTACTCACTGAATAGCTTCTTTCTTGGTTTGGAACTTTTACTCTTTTTCAAAACATTTATCCAGAATTTTTCGTCCTGGCAAAACCATTTTGTTGAAAACCTTTTCCATCTGTTGCAATTAATGATTTGCCACAAACAGAAGTTCTCTCCCATCTCAAAATAATAATAAAACCAAAAATGCAAACAGCATCTTCCAGTGGTTCTCTCCTGCTTCTCAATCAGAAGACTTTCCTCACAGTATCTATTCAGTCTACAGAAGCTCTAAGGCAAGTATTTTGTGCTTTAATGCAACAAGCAGCTTATTGATAGATCATGAGACTAATTTACTCATATTGATTACTCTGCACTGCTAAGTGCCACATATTTAGCAAACAGCTCGAAGAAGAGGAATAGGAGATATATTCTGCATTTTTCCTTGCATGTTCATGCTATTTGGTTCCTGATATGTTCAGTGATACAAGTTGTGTAACAAGTCTTTCTGTCCATATTTACTGTTGTGTGCAATAGTTTACTCAGCAGCAGATCTTTAGTTAACATTTGTAAAGTTTACTTTTTTGACATGAAAGAAATGAAATTTTATGCTGAGTTAAGTGCAATATATTAGAACTGGAGGATCAATTTTGAATGGTCTTTTAATTCCAGTGTATAGTATAGAAATTTCAACATATTGTTATCCTTATATTTCATGTAAATTTGACATTTAATGTTAGCTCTCTGTCTTACTACCAATAATCCATCTGATCCTCCACTGACGAATGCCAATTACTGGAAAGATTGGAGCTCATCCCTGAATCTCCTTCTTTCTAATGAAGGTGGACATGGGTCATGAAACAGAAAATACCAGAAATAGCAAAGTCTTTCAGAAATTCACATACTTGTATACACTCTCCCTAAATGTGCTTGCAATATGGGCTTTGGGGGAAAAAAAGCCAGATTATTTTTTGTAGGAAAAATCATGAAAATTAAAAATGTTTAATAAAAAAAAAAAAACATTTTATTGTTCCGCACCTCTGCCATTTTGCTTGATTGTAAAACCTTTCTCATATTAAATACTGAACATTGTTTCCAAAGTTTCAAGTTGCATTATGTCGCCACATGCATACATATTGTTTTATTTACATCACAAAATCACAGAATGTTCTGCGTTGGAAGGGACTCACAAGGATCACTGAGTTACCTACGGGGATTGAACCCATGTTTTACTAGCACCATGCTTTAAGGCATTAGTTTAAATATGAGTTTTCAAAAGCCAACTTTCCCCCTGTAACATTGCAAATAGCACTGGGGAAAATGTGCAGACTTTTTCTAGAAGTGATTTTTGGTGCTCTGGGATCTGATGATGTGAAAAGGGAGTTACTTCAGTTACTGAAGCAGGTGAACTTGGAGTCTGGTCCATGCAGCCTTCAATGTGTGATGGCAAGGAAGGCTGATTGCAGTAGTATATATTTGCTTTAACAGTGCATTGTCACACAGGATCACGTAAATCATTCTTCCTTCTGTAGGAAGTTTATCTAGAGGTGTAAAAGAGCAGTAGACTACTTTGCAATCTTACTAGCTAATTAAGGTGTCTTTAGAAATGTTTATTACTGTGATCAATACATATTACCTTGGAGTTAAATGTGTGATTATTGTCATTTATAATGAATTAACCCATTAGAGATCAAGAAAAAAAATATTTCCCCTATGGATACATTATGCACTGGTTTCTCATGTTACATTGTTACATAAAAGTTATGGTTATTTACTCAATTATCCTGTCCAAGGAATAGAAAAGTTGTGAAAAGATCACCTTTAGATTGTTCTATAAGTATCTTTTTAGTCTTTTCCTTATGCATTACACTTTTATGAAATCAGACCTAACATTAATTGTACTCTTTGTGTATTTAACACAGTCGATTTTGGCTTGAGTCTTCATTAAAGCTAGAAATTTGTAACTCTGCTTTTTAGGAACTTTTATAAATGCAAGGTGTATGTGACACCACACAAAGACATCCGAGATTCCCTTCTCATTAGCTTTTCTACTGTGTCCAAATTTTAAAGACGTAGTTTTTAAAGGACACTGTTTGGCTCAGACAGAAAAAGAAGGACTTTACAGCAAGACATGAGAAAATACCCTTTACATTTGCAAGAGTGATGGTGGCTTTCTAGCTGCACTAATCTAAACTTTTAGATGTCAGCTTAACTGGAAGTAGATGAACACTAGAGTATTTGGCTACACCTAAAAAGTTGGTGTCTTTCCTCTTTGGGGACTATTTCATGTTATTCACTTTCATTTATCATACTAAAACATAAAAATATAGCATAGTAAAGTTACTTGTTGTGAGCAGCAAATCACTTTGCAGAAACCTGATGATCTTGTCAGCTGATGCAGTAGAGATAGAATCAGTCAAGGGGGGAAAAAAAGCAGGGCTTTGAATAAAAATATTTCCTGAGTTACAGTGGCTCTTGGGTGGGGGTTTTTTGGTTTTCTCTCTTCTAAAACCAGGATATAGTTGTTCTTCTCAGTGATTGTCTGGGAGAGAGTGAGAGCACATTGGTGATAGTTGGCCTCTCAGGACACTTTTTTTGTGCTTTCATAGAATCACGGAATGGTTGGGGTTGAAAGGCACTTTAAAGATGTTCTAATTCCACCCTCCCCTGCCGTGGGCAGAGACAGCTTCAACTGGTTCAGGTTGCTCAAAGCCCATTCATCCTGGCCTTGAACACTTCCACGGATGGGACATCCACAGCTTCCCTGGGAACCCTTGTGGTGTTCCAGGGCCTCACCACCTTCCCAGAGAAGAATTTTTTCCTAATATCTAATCTAAACCTGCCTTCTTTCCATTTAAAGCCATCCACCCACTTGTGCTATCACTACATGCCACTGTAAAAAGTCCCTCTCCAGCTCTCTTTAGCCCCTTTAGGCACTGGAAGATGCTATATGGTCTCCCCAGAACCTTCTCTTCTCCAGGCAGAACAATCCCACCTCTCTCCACCTGTCTTCATAGGAGAGGTGATTCAGCCCTCTAATCATCTTGTGGTCTCCTCTAGGCTTGCTTCAACAGGTCAATGTCCTTCCCAAGATCTTTGACATAGCTATGACTTATATTTTTAGGTCATTTGTTCCCAATATTGTACTTTTGCAAATAGTTCTGAAGAGATGGACAAGTGGTTACTGAAGCTCACTTGTCTTTCTGGACATAAATGCCATAATTTTAAAGTATTTAAATATATAGATTTCTTTGATATAAAGAATATCAACACAGAATGACTTAAATTTTGAGTTATCCTTGTTTATGCACTATTATAGAAATTTAAAGTTTTCAACATAGTTTAATAGTCTTTAAATTTAATCTTAAATTTAAAATAATTATTCTCTTTTTATTAACTAAAGTACATGTAGGAACTTTGTAGTTCATCTGCTGCTGTCAAAATGGAACTAATACTGCATATACCTGTGTTTATTTTCTAAAGACTATTAGGATTGTCTGTTTTTCACCTCTTACTGTGCTTTCTAAATGTTATTAGGAATCATCATTTCCTTCACTTGTCTACAATTAAAAAATCCCTTTTTTTCCAAGCCAAATATTCCCAGCCCTTCAGATACATTTATGCCCATCTGTATGTTTGTGAGCAGCTTCAGTGAGGTTAGCGAATTTATAATTTAAGAATCAGGATATATGTTTGCAGAAGCAGGATCCCATTATTTCAGGGCATCCTACAGCCACTTGGACAGTCAGACATACGTGTGCAGAGAAAATGAAGTGTCCTTCTTCCACAGCAGATCTGAGCAAGTGCTCCGATCTGAACGGTTTCCAACTGCTTAGTACAACTAATAGTTCTAGGTTATGATAAAATACTGTGTCTGACTAGTGGCTGATGACAACTGACTGTCACAAATGACAGTCACTTTTCCAAGGTGGAAAAAGTAAGATGGTCAGTGTTACACATTCCTCAAAATCTGGGCTGCTTGGGAAAACCTGACGAATGGTATTTATGATGACTGATTCACTTGGAAAATCTGTCCGCAGAATCAGAAGGATACTATAAATATTTTAGGGTTTTTTTTTCATTTTGGTCTTATTTCCCTTTAGTAAATCATAGTCCTTCTACCTTCTAAGTAAATGAGCTTTTAAAAAAGAAGTTTCTGTGCTTATAGTATGACTAAGATTTGACCTGTAGGGTCCACTTCTCTAAAGAAAAAACAGCTCCTTAAGTGTTTAATCCTGAAAATATTTTCTCTAGAGTGGAAAAAACTGTATATATGACACAAGACAGTGCTACTAATGAAAAAATTCCATTTTGCACAGATCTGCATGAAGAAAGCATAACTGAGAAAAGATAAAGTTTTGAAAGAAAAGGGATAGAGTGATTTTTTTTTTTTTTCCTGTGTAGGAAAAGCTTGTAAATTGTTAGAACACAATTTTGTTTGTTTATCCAATTCTATGTATGTTTATTTGAAATTATGTTTCTGGTATGCAAACTTAGGCTGATTCAGAAGTAAAACCTAATTTTGAGTTTACCAACTTTGAAATATTCAGGAATAACAATCTGTGCAGCAATATACAGTGATAACAGGAAGACCTAGTGCAGGAAGAGGATGTTTCTTGTTAGGGTTTTAATCTTATTGAAACTTTATTACATGTTAAGTGTTCAAAATCATGAGACTTGGGTCAGTACCAAAATGCATATTGACACCTAAAGATGCTTAAGATAAAAAAGTTCACAATAATGATTTTTATCTATGAAATTATAAAAATAAACTTCAGTTTTCAGAGTTCCTGAGTATGACTGCAGACCCAAAATTTTATAAAACTTAAAATGTACTTCTAACGTACTTCTATATCCATGTAATTTATGCTATAAAAATTCAAATTATTTTGAAGTCTGAAGGATCTCAACATGCACGAAACCAGCAGAGTTGATGGGATGAAAGTGTCTCTTAAGATAATATAAAAAAGAAAGTGGATTAAACCTTGACTTACAGTACTTCTGGGAGACAAGTGTAACTTTTCTATGTGCTAAGATGGCATCTGTAAAAACACTCTTCTGGTTAACACAGCCTGGTAGATGGGAAGAATAGAATAAAAGGAGAACTGCCTTGTCGAGATTTTTTTGTTACAGGTATTAAAAAATGGAAAAAAATCAGAGAAAAACTGAATAGCTCATTCTTTTATTAAGTGCCAAGTATCTAGGATATTGAGGCAGACTGAGTCATAAAGTATAAGCCTAGAAAAGAACGGAAAAGAAATCCCAGGGAACTGCCTTCATTTCCCACTGTTATGTGTTCCTCCTTGCTTACGAGAGTTCCTGACTTAATTGGCACTTGAGCACTGAGCCACTCCCTGGAACTGGTGTGAGCAGTGGTAGGGAAGCCTCACTTGTAGATTATCCACATCAAGTCTGCTGGGGACAGCCAAAGGTCTCCAACCAGGGTCCTGTCTGGGAGATCTTATGCAGAGAGGTTTCTTTTAGGTAGGCAGTAGTTATTTTTTAATCCCTTTTTGGTATCTACACCAAAAGTGTATAGGATGTAAGTTGCTGTTTAAGTCCTGCTGCTTTCCTGGGAGGTCAGTTTGTTATCAGGGTTTCTTTGTCCTGCCAAATACTCCCCAGCAAGGAGGTTTTAGCTGAGCTTGTCATGGATGTCTCTTGGATAAGTCTCTGTCAGCATGTTTACCAGCTCATCTTTGCAGAGGTTCACAGGATTAGATGCTGAACTAAAGAGATAAAATGAATCAACTAAGGTTCTAGGTCTGCTTCTGACAATGATTGCTGTTCTCTGGCTAACTTCAATGGTGTGTCTGTCCAGATAACAACTAAGTCTAAGAGAAGTTCTGCTGTGCGCAGGATGTTAACCAAATTTAAGTTTGCAAGAGTCAATGCTTGGTACTAAAAAGAAAGGGATGAAAAAAACCCTCCACAACCAAACACATGCACAGAGTAAGTCAAAAGAATCTACCAGCGTGGGTGAGCAACAGTCAGGGGGTTAAGTAATTGTTTAGGACAGAGAAAGACCTGGACCTGGATGCCATAAGCATTCCAGAAGTACTACCACATCCTGCAATTTTAGTCAGGTCCTGCAAAATACGACCCCTGGACTAAGATCAAGCAATGTTAAGGTTGAATTTTTATTTAGGGACGAATTTCTAGGAAGCTAACTTAAGCTAACTAAGGTTAGTTCTTGATTCAGAGAGGTTGCTGGAAATTGCTAACCCTGCTATGGGTTATCAGATTGACTTAATAAGAGGGTCCAAACTACAAAACCAGGATTATGTTATAGCTAAATTTTGAAGGGGAGTTTGAGACAGATTTTAAGACTTGATGCTAGTTTTAGACTACAAAGAAAATTTACAAGAAGAAATAAGTCATCAAGCTAAAGCTAGCTTCTGGATCAGTGTTCACACCCTCACCCAGGGGAGGATTTAGTACGGCAATGGAAGCAAAATGCGTGTCTAGGCATGGTAGGATTGTTTTTGCTTTGGGATTAAAAGGTTTAATGAGTTGCCATAGCTTTGCTTTCTGTGTCTCATTCTTTACTAACTGAACTCTTGAGGAAGAGCTTAGTTTGGAGTTGCCACTAGTTCCTATAGGAGATGCTACAGAATTTAGTGGTGCTGGCTTCTGAGTCTGGCAGCAGACTTCCACCTTCCATGGCTGAATCACTTTTTTAAGTTAACTTATTTCTTGAATGTGAAAAGTTCTCAGATAGGTATTAAGGGTTTTTTTTTTATTTTTTTTTTATTTAAGTTGAGATAAGGTAATGAATTAAAAATATTTTTACTTTCTACAGTATGAATAGGGTAAGGTTTCTAGCCTCACAAAAATTTAAAAGAATAGCTGTACTACAAATTTCCCTGCCAGTAACTTAAATGACATGTTCTGAACTACAATTTTGTGATGATTTTTCTTATTATAAAAAGAAATGAATCTCTCTGGATGTCAATGTCTTTCAAAATCAACTTTTTAACAGGCTTAAAATATGCAAGAAGTATTTCTTTAAAGACTTTCTTTGCATAATTCATATTCATTATTCTACAGCAAATGTTTCTTTCAAGAAAAAAAAGACTTACAGAGAGTATGTTTAGAAATTATGACTAAGTTTAACAAATTTAAATATAGATGTGACCAAATGTGCTCTCAAACTTCAGGAGCTTCAGAATGTGAAATGGATTAAATTGCTGGCACGTTTTCATATCCATTGAACTACTGTGTAACTGTCCAAATCTTGACTTTCTTTTTTCTCAAAAAGAAAAACAAGAAAAAGCTCTTGTAGTGAAAGATTGGTTTGCAGCTTCAAGTGGAGCCTGAAAATGAAATTTCTTGCTCTGTGCAGAAAAGGCCATATTTTGTTTGAATTTTTTTTTCTTTCCTTTTTTAATGGTTCTGTTTTTTAAATCTCTTTTCCTCCATCCTTGCCAGTATTTCTATATCACACTAGAAATGCACTCTTTTTCATACATTTCCTCATCTCTTCTGCAATTCTATAGAGAAGGCTTTTAATGTTATACTGTTTTCTTAAAGCCTTACACTTCTCAAGGTCTTAAAATGAAGTCCTGCACAGATTGAAAGTCTAAAGTGGAATAGCAACTAGCAAACTCCTGACTTGGTCTCTAAGAAATGTGTGTTTTGTTTTCCTTTATTTACTAAAGCTTCCACTTCTGAAAATACAAAACAGTTAGTGAATTTGAATGGATTTTGCTAAATCATACTGGCCAAAACTATAATAATAAAAACATTCCTGAAATGTTACAAAACACTAGTTTTGTATTCTAAGAGCATTCATTCCTCTCTCCTCTTGACAACTAGACTATTTTAATATGTTTCTTTCATAACTTTACTGATTTCTCCTTTTGGTAAATCATTCTAACCTGAATCAGTGTGCTATGAAATTGCAGTATAATGTTATATTAGAAACACAAAAGATTTCCCTCTACTTTTGAAAGCAAGAAGAGGATGAAAGAGGCTGAGAAGGGTCAAATTCAAGGTGGATTTTTCTGTCTAATGTAGACTATCCCCACTGCAAGAGTTTACTGTACCTCAACTCTTTATAATGACAAAAAATAAAAAATGGCAATTCAACTCTGTCCAAGTGTCAGTGAATATATTTTTTTTTCCAAGTACATCTTAGCATGTTCTTAGTTTTGATTTATAGCCAGAGTGCTAAGGTAGACCAGGAAAGTCACTAATTCAATAATAGGTAGTGATGGAATAATGATCTGTTCCTGAGACTTATACAAAGAGGAGGTAAGTAACTTATAATTAATGTTTATGTGGGAAGACTTTTGTAGTGTTATTTAGGACAGATGGCCAATGCACCTGTTGGCTATGACAATATAAAAAAATTGGTAGATAAATATTTAGAAAATAAAAAAAAATTATCTCACTTGTTTATATTTTTTATTTCTTGTAATTCTGTGCAACACATATCATGTTAGTAACAGGTTAATATAGAAACTAAGTTTTTTCTAATGACTTCTCATGTCAAAATTTAATGTTTAATTTAGAGGAAGTTTGATGGTAATAAAAATTAGTAACACATTAATACTCCATTTGATTCATCTGATGAATGTTCCTAAGTAGAGGCAGTCACACCTGAGTTTACTCTGGTTTTTAGTGTAAAATTCAGCTTATGTTGTCAGAGAGGCAGAACCTGAAAATATTGAGAAATCATAGGCTGTTGCAAAAAGGGAATTTCTTTTTCTATTTAGAGTTTGTCCTCATCAAATATCTTTTCCACAGAGTCAGATGCCTTTGTGTTTCACAGTCCATTTATGCGCAGTTTGGTCTTGCCTGGTACAAAACAACTTGCTATAGGCCTGGGAAAACTAGAATGTTATTGTATATCAGAAAGTGAAGAGATTCTACAATGTTATCCTTATATGCATGTACGTACATATGTAAATAGGCTTCCATCAGTACAATATCTGATGTAGATACCTTTTTCTTCATCGAGGTCTGCCGTGGCCCTTTGGAGCATCATGCTGAAGAAGATCGTGAATAAAGTTGGTGCAAGAATGCAACCTAAGGCGACTGAAGGCCCACACCAAGACTCTCAATCATCTTGTCCATGAGCTGCTTTTTGCTGACGATGCCACCTTTGTTGCCCACACAGAAGCAGCTCTGCAGCGTTTAACATCCTGCTTTGCAGAGGCTGCTGAGCTTTTTGGGCTGGAAGTCAGCTTGAAGAGGATGGAAGTTTTCTACCAACCTGCACCTCAGGAAGTCTTCCATCATCCCCATATCATCATAGGTGAATCAGAGCTCAAGTCAGTGCAGTAGTTTACTTATTTGGGAAGCATCATCTCCTCGGCCGGTAAAATTGACAAAGAGATAGACAACAGG
>VXAY01004567.1:1105425-1200593 GCA_013399855.1 Oxyruncus cristatus
CAAGGAGACTTTCCACTGTGCCTTTTGCAACCGGACTTGTCTATCTCACATTGGCCTTCTTAGCCACCAACGTGCTTGTAGCAAGCGTGGGTAGAGTCCTTCTCTGATCTTCATTCGCGAAGCCTGGCCATGATGATGATGATGATGACGATGATGATGTATGTAAAAATATAATAGTCTAGGTATGTTGGAATATACACAGTTTTACATTTGTATTAAGTAGGTGTTTAGCAATGACTCATAGCAGTCAGATTTTAACAAATGCTAATTCTGTTTCTTTTCCTTATGACAGGATAGATCTTTTTAAAGGTCTTTGAGGATTACAAAATAAGAAATAGAATACCTATAAAAATGAGAAGTTAAATAATACCTGCCTGTCACAAAAGAGAAGCATTGTAATTTTTTATTTTGCATTTGTTCATTAGTATTATTTATTGTTTTATAGTGGGTGTTTTCATTGAAAATTCACCCAAGGTTGGAGTGTCAAGCTGGTTTTCCATTAAGATTCAACCTGGGTGTACCCTGTTCATTTCAAGTTTTTTTTTTGTTTTAGAAATTTTAACAAAATTGCAAACAATAAGATTGTAGAAAAAGATTTTTTTTTAATTTTGTTTTTTACTTCCTACTATAGGTCATGTAGCTACTTTTATAGAAGCAAAACAAATGTTGAGGTATTAATAATGTCAATTTTGAAACCAGGCAGTAAAATAAAAAATAAATCAGTGTAGAACACTTGCCTCTTACTCTACTAGTACCGGCAAATCTCTCTACTTGGATTTATGAATTTGAATAAACCATGAATTTGCATATAGACTTCATTTTTTTTTTATGCTAAAAGAAAAAGCACATTAAGTAATTTTTACAGCCTCTGACAGAAAAATGAAGACCTCAGAGGTTTCAGAGGTATCATGTGGACATATGGAACAAGTGAGTAGCTCATAATGCAAATGAAATTAACAGTGTTTTTGTAAGGTTCAGCTAGAGGCATTGTATATCATCTGCATTTATTAAAGTTCAGGCATCTGTAACTATTTGAAAATAAAAAGTCACTTTCTGGATGAAATATATTTTGGAAGGACACGCCCCTCCAAAAGAGGAACATTGGAGAAGTGCACTAGTTGCCCTGCCTTGTCTACTCTTCCATATAAGAGGTGTTATTTGTCTAGGTTAATTTTACTGTTTCCTTTCCACTTTTATCTGATGCTTGCTCACACTCTCATCTGGTAGCCTGGGGTTGAAGACTTACTACCATTGTTCTTCATTTTCCTGACAGAAGTCCTTGTATTTAAGAAGGTTAGATCTCTAGTGTAATACATTTTCGTTGTTGTTGACCTCAGTGACAAATGTTGAGCAATCAGTACTTTGTGTAAAATTATTGCCAGAAACATCATATCTGTACATGATTTTTGCAGATTCCTATCTCATTGAAATTATGGGTAGGAGAAGAAGTGTGTAAGATTATTGTGGAAATACCTGACATAAGAATTAGCAGTTTCTTCTTTGTTCTCCTATTGGTGATTTGGTACTTTACTGCTTCATTGTATTTCATAATACAACAAACTATAAAGATATTCACATACTAGGCTGTGAAGCACTAGGCTACTAGTGCCAGAAGAATTTCTGCTTCATGCTTGGTCCCAGTAAATGAAATTATCTAACAACATTCTTATCAAGAAGGAGCACGTCTGTCACTGGGAGGTGAAGTGGCATACTTTGTTATAAAGTTGATCTTGACCTGCATAGCCAGGAAGAGTTTGTCTTGTAGTCTTATGCTCAGTGAGTCATTGTCTGTTAAGTGACCCCTTTGGAATCTACAAAGTCAGTGAATTCATGGACAACATGTTGTGCAAATCAAGTTGCATTGGTTTCAGTCACTCAAATTAAATTATGGCCAATTACCAGCCAGACAAACTCTAAGTTTGTAGCCTTATACCCATTCTCCTAATTTTTTTAAGTGTCCCTATCTTTGAAAAATTATTTTCATCAGATGTAAATAAGGCATATATCCTTTGTCTTAGTGCCTGCATTGGTATTTCAAATATAGGCTATTACTGAAGCTTAAAATATATGTGTGCGTGTGTGTGAAGTATTATGAATACTAAACAAAACCTTCCAGACCTTTAATGTGTGATTCAGAGGTCATTATTGCAATAAAACATCCCTGACTTACAAAGCAATATGGGCAGCATATAGATGAAAATTTCTTGCAAAAGTGAAAGAAGCACTTTGTAGCCAAGGTCTTGCTCACTTTTGCTTTGTGAAGCTGCAAATTACGTGGGTATGTGGAATGAGACACAGGGAAATAACTCTTCTGATCTGTGTTTGTAGTCCAAAGCCATCAGCACAGAGTATAAATGTAAAGTTCATCCCAGTAACACTCAAATACGAGAGGTGGGGACAAACTGTACAGCGCCCAGCAAAGGACTCTGAGGGACTGGAGCATCTCTCATATAAAGAAAGACTGAAAGAGCTGGGACTGGTTAACCCAGAGCAGAAGATGCTCGTGGAATCTCACCAACATGCACAAATACCTAAAGGGTGCAAAGAGGTCGGAGCCAGGCTCCTTCTAGTGGTTTCCAGCGACAGTGAAAGAGGGAATGGGCACAAACTTTAGATGCTGCAGCAGGTTCCTTCCAAACATCAGGAAAGACTTTTTCACTGTGAGGGTGACTGAACACTGGCATAGCTTGCCCAGAGAGGCTATGAAAGCTTTTTTCTTGGAGATATTCAAATGCCATCAAATGGTCCTGTACAAGTATGTTCCAGGGTGATCCTATTTGAGCAGGGGGGTTGGACCATATGACCTCCAAAAGCCCCTTCCAAACTCAACCCTTCTGTGATACTGTGTGAATGTCCTAAAATGAACACCCTGGGTCCTGTCCTCAGGACAAAAGTCAGGTTTATTTCCTTCTTTGGATTACTTAGGGTCATCTTCTGCCATATCGCATTACACCGTGTTGAATATGATGTCATTTAAGATCATGCCAGTAACCCCAAGTGAAAGCAGGAAATTAAAGGATTTTTTCGTTCTCCCTACAGCAGTATTTTTAAATTGCAAATTTCTGGCTTATTTTTGTGCTGCTTTAATTTGCTGAGAGAAGCTGTGAGATCAGCTTGTCTCGGAGTGCTAGTTATACCATCAATCTAGTTTTAGTGTATTAAGTTTATTGATAACTGATCTGAATGGGATGGAGGAAAATAGGGAAACATCTCTGAATGACAGTTCAATGGTGTAAGTGACATAGTGTGGAACTTAAAAAATAAGAGGCATACCTTACCATAAAGCAAGGCACTTTATAATACACCTCATTTATTCTATTTTTATATATAGACATTGCATATCTTGGAAAAGTAAGCGACCTTGATTCTTCCATGCTTGCGTAATATAATATCTCATAGTCTCAGAATCATCTATCCTAACACCTGATACTCTTAGCCCTGAAACTTCACCAGAATACCCATATATGGCTTGGGAAACATTTAGCCTGAAGTAATTAACAGTCTGAAGAGCAGATTAAGATGCCTCATGCTACTTATGTTTTCATTATTTGCTAAATACTTGAAGAGCAGCATTTAAGAAAGAGGAGTGAGGAGGAACTGGAAGGGTGTGTGAAGTGTAGCACTAGTTACTGTTCTAGACAAGAAGGCAGTGTTAATGCAGTTTCTCAAGTATTTTGATAGAATACTCTTTTCCTGATGAATTCACCATTTGTGTCTGAAAAGTATCATATTTATTCACGTATTTTATTGTTTTACAGGAATCTAAGGCTATGAAAGGTACAAAATGATCCAAAGGTACATCCTCAACAACTCTGTGGATAAGGGTTCAGATATTTTAAAACTGTTTTTTATCCTTTTGAAATGTTTGATAAGTAACAATTAATTTACAGTACAACAGGGTGATTTTAATGCATGTAGATATTGGTTTTGAAGTGAACATTAGAGTTGCAAAAATTGAGCTGGAGATGACTAAATCCTCCAGCAATTGCAGAACATAATGTATCATACCCCACAAAGGCACAACAATTTTCAGTGTTCAGGCTATTGTGCAATGACAAGATGTAGGGGAATTTAATTCTACTAAAATTCCTGTTACACATCAAAAACTTACATCTTTAAGAGCTTAATTGTAAGGAGTGGTCAGCTCAATATGCAAAATCTAATTCTATCCTACTGTAACTGTAAAATTTAAAAACAAATTATAAATGTTTTATTAAAAAAAAAAGGAGATAGGTTGAAAATATTTTTTTAGTTGTGTTAAATGATATAGTATCTCTCATGCAAATTGATGTGAAATTTGTAAACCTCCATAGGACCGTTATTAAATACTGTGACAAGGAACAGAGGATTAACTTTTCTTAACTTGGTTCATTATTCAGTGGTGCTTTTGGACAATGTGGGTCTTTGTTCCCTTTCTCAGGTGTACATTACTTTGGGAAGGTTTCTTCCTGTCCCTGTTCCTCTAAATTTATTTCTGGGCTGCTGCTCTTTCTTCTTTATATGAATTATAAAGCTCTGCGAGGAAACACCTGTTTCCACTCTGCAACTGAAAGAGCTTCAATTTATTTCATTATGTTGTCTGGAATAAGCTGTCTCTGACATCTCTTTTCAGTTTTGTTTTTGTGGGGCATCAGAGACACACCTCGGATATCTGCCAGCTGATGGATTACAGTTAGTGAAGATAGAGCTGTTTTCTTAGCTATGATGAGAAAGTTGAAGAAACTAGATAAACTCACAGACAGCCTATTTCAGAGGGAAAGCTTTCAGGTATTCTGAACTAACAAAACCAAAAAGTTGAGTGAAAAGTGCTAAAGCTGACCAAAGACCAGCTGAACAAGAAACCATAAGTATTTTGATTGCCAACCCTTCCTATATTAGTTGATTTTAATTCCCAGGGTTCATGATGATTTAGCAGAAAAATTGAAAGCAGAAACTACCAATTATTTCTGAAAATAATCACAAGCCAGAGGACCACAACAGTAGTGTTAACATCAGCTAATAATCTGTGCTACGAAATAGGGCTGATAATTTGGGTTCAGAGCCATGAAAATGCAGACACAGAGCTCTCCAATACCTATCAGTATGGAACATGTACTTAAGCTCTGAGTAAAGCAAAGAAAACAGTTCTTAACTCTCTAGTACACAGGAGAGAAAGTGTTGGAGAAAGAAAAGGATGAAAAGAGGGACGGGATAGTTAAAGAAGAAAGCGAATAAGATGCTTGCAGAATCTTCCTTTAGACGAATAGGAATGAAATATAACATATATAGAAAGATTTGGAAAGCCAGACTAAAGTTAAAATTGGGGAGTTAGGCTCTGTGGAGCTCTGTGGCCCACAAGCATTGGCAGATGCTTGTAAATGCTGGAGGACATTGTCAAGGAGCATCCCTGGTTAAGTAAGGAGGGATGGATACACCTGAAAACTGTGGAAAAAATCTGATACCTTTGGCAGGTGAAGGCTGGAAAGGGTGGAATACTCAACATGTGCTACTCTTGGAAAATCCTCAACTACTTTGCACATTGGTCTAGTTACCCCCTACACTGTCTTTCAGTTTATAAGCATGTTTTCAGATTGAAACCTTGTGCATTTTAGCAGCAAACAAGCAAGTATCCTATTGCTGCAACTGAAACTCTGGTGGCCTTAAAACTAATAATGTTAGTTTAGTTGGAGGAAAAGAAGAAATAAAATTAGCAACTTGATAGTCTTTCATACTTATCCTGTTCCATGTTTGCATAGCCTTTAGTCTGTGGGGACTCCTGAGATCTTAGGAAAGAAGTATTTGTACGTAAAACTTGGGTATTAAACATAGATTACTTGAATAAATTTAGAAAATGCAATGAGCAATCAGTGCATGTTTTATTTTCAATTCCTAATTTATAATAGGGATCAACAATTTTATGCCTTACTTTTTGTCTGTAAGATTGTGGACATTTCTTTTATGTCTTTACCTTTTAAAAATTGTATAAATGACCTTAAATATAGAAACAGAAATTTTTCTGTAGGTTTTACCTCTATATGGAAGTGCCTTATTTCTTCAGCTTTCAACTTGTTCTCTGTTTCTTTCATATATCTGGTGATTATGCTGAAATTGGGATCAAGTATCACCTTTTTTCTATACTTGTAGAGTGTTTGAATCCACTAAAGAGCTTCCCACATGAAAAATAATCTTAAATTTATATTGATCCTTGTCATATTTATGTCTCAAATCAGCTCGCTTGCCTAGGTTCTCTGATATGAAGTTACTTAAGTAGAAGATGCACACAGAATATATAAAAAAATATATCGTGTGATTTTTTTCCCTAATATTCATTAAAATATTCTGATTTTTGACATCCAGAAAAATAAGAAGCAGTGCTGTGCAAGAGACTTTTATAGATTGTCCCCTAATTTGATAACAACCTCTTTGCACCTCTTGCTGCCCTGGTTTCATTGACAATTCTTTCTCAGAGCCTTCTTTACCCCCCTTGATAACTTGCTTTCTCTTCGTTAAAAACTGCTTGAAGGAGGAAAGGGGTGAGAAGCAGAATGCACAGTATTCATCTTTGAAAGCATTTCAGCTCAATGATTTTCATCCACACATTTCTAGATACGTTTTGCAGTGATGCTTGAAAATTTTTTGTATGTTACTAGATGTGGTATAGGCCAAGTAGTGGAACAGTTGTGGATAAATATTCCCTAGAAAGCCTTTTAAAGTACAATATCAATAATTAATGAGAGATATACTGTGACAAAATGTATTATACATAAATTACACAACGAGATTTTACATGCTTTGATGATTTTTTTTTTTTTTTTAAGAAAAAATGAACCTGTGTTGTGTGACATGAGAGGAAAGGAAGGTTAGAGGACAAGTTCTCCCTGCTGTTCCTTAGTTTCCTCAGGCTGAATATTAACAACATGACTAGCAGTGCTGAACGTAGCAAAAGAAAGTACCAAAAGAGTGACATTTGCATGTGAATTTCACAGGGGCTTGTGTAGATTTTCCTGTTGTTCCCAAAAGCATATCCCGCTAAACTGTGCAAACATTTAACAACAGCACAAGTAGGACCATATTTTATGCAGTGAAACTCATTGGTTTGCATACCTCTTTATTTCTTATCATTAGTGGCATGATAAAGTTCTTCACCAGAGACAACATTTTGTTTTAATTTCTTTTAAGTTATGGAGTTGGCAGAGTAACTGGAAGTGATAAAACTGCCACTAACCTAAAAGGAAAAGATGGTTTTCCAGTAGTTGTCTTTGGGACTTGATCATTAATAGGAAACAATTAGGATAAATTTTTGCTGTGGTGTAACTCAAAGCTTTTTCAGATTACTATAACTTTTAATGCTTGTGTCATTTCTAAATAACTTGCCATTTGGTCCCTACTGGAACATTCAGGGAGCCTATTCGCACTGAAATTAGTCAGATAACCATGAGCTCTTGAAAAGATAACTAAAGAAAGCTTAAATGGAACCATGGACGCTCTTTCACTTATGAAAGAAACTTTCAAGTAGTCTTATTTTTGTTTGTTTGTTTGGTTTTTTTTGTTTGTTTTTTTTGTCTTTCCTTTTTCTGTTTCATTTTAATCTCATTTGAAAGCACAAACAAGTTGAACCCAAACTTTTTGGAATTTTGTTGCCGTCTTTACCACAGTATGTGGATATTTAAAATACAGAAATTTCATTGCTATTTAGCAATTTTAAGGAAATAATTCATCTTGCTTAGAGACTTTTAAAAAAAAAATATACAATTCAGTTCCAGGTATTCCTTTCTATGATTTGTAATACTCTGGCTTCTGTTAGGTTTGTATTTAAAAGGTGAAATTTTGTCCTGTTTAAGTAATCTTCAAGTGTAACTATCTATCATATTTTATCTCAGGATTTAATAGGACTTTCATATTGTGGATTCTTTAAAAGAAATGTGATAATATTTTTTTAAGAAATTATTGCTTTTTAAAAACAGGAAATTGAGCACAGATGATTCAAGGTAAGGATAAATTATTGAGAAAGGGAGCAATAGATTTGAAAGCTGATTGCTGAAGACTTTACTTAGAAATAAAAACTTCACAGAATATTTGATAAAAATTTCTCATTAGATTATCCTGGTTCAGGCGTAGCATTCCACCAAACAGATCCATAAAGAATACAACTTCTTCAAAGTTGGAAAAGTACCTGGCTGAAAATCACTTATATTACCTCTGTCGGCAGCACATGTAATACAATCTTTTTACTGATTTCTGTTTGAAGTTACTATCGAGTATATTCATGTTCATTTTCGTATTTTAGAAATGTATTTTATCAACTCACCCTAACTTTGCAAAGAGATTTATTATGTTTTGTCAAATATCTCAACAAGTTCTGCAGAAAACTTTTAATAACACACAATTAATGAAAAACTTCAATATGACTTTCTAGTGCATTCAGAGAATGATGGAATATTTAATCTTAAATGAGTAAAAAAGATATGGACTGAAATGATAGACAGAGCTCTGATCCTTTAATATTGTTCAGATATGCACATTAGAAGAAACCCTGGAAATCTTTTCTGTGCTCTAAGTTTATTATATTTATATGCCCACAGCTAACTCTAAGCTTCTACTGTGTCTTTTTCCCACCATTTTAGTCAGAAGAATCTAAGATTCAAAATTAAAATTAAAAAAAAAAAAAAAGTTGGTAATTCAATTTGAGCCAGTTGACTGACAAAACTAATTAACTACTCAAAAGCAATCTTCAAGGATAAAGGCTCTAAAACTTGAGACGAAGGAAACAATACAGAGTTCCTTTGAATCCTAACCCTCTCACAAGAGCACTAGTTTTTGTCAGACATAAAGTCTGAATAATGTATCCTATTTAAAATTGTACTTCTACTAGAATTTAATTGTGAAAGCAACGTATGTAAATAGCCTTTTATAAAAAGAAATGTTTAGAACACACAAAGCTTTAATGAATTGCCTGTCTCCTAAGATCTAATTAACAGCTCGACAAAATGCACTCTCTCTAAATCCATTAAGAAAAGAGAAGTCCATTTTGCTTGCTCAGATCCCATCAACGACTGATGAAATTAATATTTTACAATTGTTGAAAATATCATCTTCAGTTTTCTATAATACATCCTTTAAAAAAAAATCTTTATTTCTGTGGGGAGAAAGAGATGTATTTTATTCAGTATCTGTAAAATCATTTGTTACAAAAAATAGAGATTTGCAGAGCCACAAGTGAGACAAAGGCCATAGTAGAGAACAGAATCAGACTGACTGGTTGTGGTTGGTATTAAATGACATCCATTTATACTATATATAAACAAAAAACCAAGTGTGAACGAAATAACTCCATCCAATTCATTATGTGTCAAAAGCTGCAAAACAGTATTAACTAAATTCTCTTAAAATGGGGACAAAATGAAATAATGAGTGTATTGTAGGGATGTATATTTATTTACCTATAAAAAATAAAATTCATGGTGTCCAAGGCAACAAGGTAGGTGGCTAGTACATTACAATAATTTTAGTGTGGGGTATTCACTCTCTATTTTTAACAAGATTAAACAGCATCAGCTAAGTAACATAAAAGCTTGATGTCCTACCAGTCCTATTTATTTATACAGCCTAATAAAGAGAATTTTATTAGGAATGAAATCACTTAATAGTTGCATTTACAACTACTGTGAACTTTTTCCATAAATGAAAATTACTACTGCTGCTTTAGCTCACCCATTTATTTTATGTTATTATGCCTTCTGAGGAGTGACTTCTTGTATTTGTTCAGTCTTTTTATTTGTATCTGTAAATAACAATTATTTCAAGGAATCTTTGCACTTATTGAGAAATCTTATCTGTTCGGAATATTATCCTCCCAGCTGAAGATGGTTATTTTAAAGTGAGGAGTAGATTCTTATTTTATTATTGAAGTAAAGATACTTGAGCCTTTCTTGAGATGCAACCAGTAAGCCAAAGATCATTCTTCTAGACTGATAACTTAGCCTATTCCATTTTGAAATGGCCATTTGTACTGTTATTTCTAAGAATTCAAAGCTTTTTTTTTCCTGTAATTGCACTGACCTAGGCCATTATTTTGACAGCTTTCTATTACTTCTACTTTTTTGTGCTCTGGTTGTTATGTTAGTGCCCACAAGTAGAGAAAAGAATCTCATTTTTCTAGGGATTTCTGAGATATAACAGGTTATTTACCACTTAAATTTGCTTTTTTTCATTATATTTCCGAATTCTTATTATTTACTTTTCTTGCATTTTGTAGAATCATCGAATAGTTGGGATTGGAAGGGATCTTAAAGATCATCTAGTTCCAACCCTCTTGCCATGGGCATTTGCCTGGTTTTATAAAACAGTAGGTCACTTAACAGTCAAAATTAAATAGAGGACAATTAGACCGATACTGAAGAACAGTGGCAGACCATAGTGTGAGAATTTTTGCAGGGGCACTGCCACAGCCTTGAGAATTCAGGGAGAAAAACATCATCTTATTGGGAAGAGTCAACACAGGTCTCCAAAAACTTTGACTCTCCGAACATGTAAAACAGAACTCTACAGCCCTCTTGGCTCTTTTTCTTTCCACTTCAGGGCTATACTTTTGGTTAACAGTGTCTGCTCCCCCAGCGATCTAATTTGGCTGGATTTTCATGTTCAAGGCTGTCAATTAGCAAGCTGAAAAAGAAGACAGCTATGATCTGCAGATAGAGAGGGAATTCAGTGACAGCACAAATCAGGATTAAAGAGAAAAGAATCTGCCAGAAATTGTAGAGCCCTCACTGGAGTCAGTGGAAATGTATAACCGGATATATGCTTTCCTTTCAAAGAAAGAGAGTAAATATTTTTAGATATATATTGTTCCATTTTGCCCATTTTAATAGAATGAAAAGAAAGCAGAATGGGTCTACTAGGCTCTTGTAAATCTTAGGAACAGGGGAACGCAAACACAAATTTATACTGCTACTTTTATCAATGAATGCAAGAGATGAAAGGAAAAAGAGACCGTTATCTCCCATTTTCATAAGAGGTTAATGAAAGATTTAATTAGTAACAGCAGCATTGTTGTACAATAAATCAATTAATCTCTCCTGCCCTTTCCCTCACGAACCTTTTAAAACCCCACAATTAATTAATTGAAATCTTTTGTCACTTACTCATTGCCCTACAACCCTGAATTATCCTGTGATGCAATGGAGTAAAAAGTCATATTTTTAATGCACATGAGATGACCCTTCTAGCTTGAATTAATTTAGAGTGGTTTTGCAGAATAATTTGCAGCAGACTCTTTGCTGCTTAGTTTGAAATTTGAAGGGACTGATTTGCTTGCTGATGAGGAAATTATATCTACTTATAAATACACCTAATTGGTACGTTATGTAGTCATATATTCATACAATGCAAAATATAATGTAACATATAATATACAATACACTTTTCCCTCTCTTGTTTTTCTTGTAGAACATGTCCTTTGTATCTCAGTCTTGTAAATCAGATCATGGAGAGGGGAACATCTGTGCTGGAAGTGATCATGTGAAGGGGACAATTCTGACTCTAGGCAATTTCTTAATTGTGAAGCGTGGGAAGAGTTTAGTGGTATTTTACCTCATATTCCTCACATATCAAAATACTCACAAGTGTTTGAAGTGGAAGAGAAGTGGAAGACTTATCTCTGCATATTCAGAAGATAATCTGCTTAAAGAGTGAAGCAGGGAGTAAGGGGATGAATACTTGACTCTGGCCTACTGCAGGGTCCTAGACGTCCTTGAGCTCAGCCTTTGCTTGTTCATTCAATTACTACGTGTGTAAAAATAGGTCAATAAATCATCAAAGTTAATTAGGATGTGTTGGATATCTGCAGAGAGAACGTAGTGTTATTAATAGATATCTTTTTATATCTTACCTTTATTCTTATTCATGGGTTAACATGCTAAACACATAATTTCATATAATACTGAAGGTGCTTTCCACAACTACCATAGCCCTGTCTGAAATACTGACATGAGAGAACTGCAGCCAGATGCTCCCCAAAGGTCAGCAGATGTTTAAATTACTTTTCTGCCACTAAGGTTATACTCTCTCTACTTTTTGATGCTTGTGAGTGTAGGGTTAAAGTATATTCAAATATAAAATAAAAATTCAGGAATGAGTAATACATATTTATAAGAAATTCATATTGTTGGCAAAGTTTGTTTTGCTGACTGTTTATAAAAGCACAGGTGTGTGATAAAAGCTTTCAGGTTGAAATGAATATGCTCCTTAGCTTTGATTGGGCTGGGTTTTTTGTTTTATTTCTGCCTTTTATGAAGCACGTTCCATATTTAACAAATTATCTACTAAAAAATAATCAAGATGCTCTAAAATATTCAAGTTGCCAAAAGCAATCCAAAGACTTTCTGCTTGTCTTGGTTTTGGTTGGCATCTTAAAAGCATAGAAAAAATTTTCGCTTCACCGTAGTAAATGCACTTTGATTAATATTGTATGTTGCATTTTTACATGGAGATTCCAGATTGTCTTCTGAAATCTGCAGTGAGGAGATGCTGTTTGGAAGGTCTTGGAGAAAAAGAAAAAGCCAATGTTTTGCTGGCAGAGAACTAAAGCAGCAGGTGCCACGTTGACGCAAACAAGCACTTGAACTCGCCTGTGCCAGTTCTGAAGAGTGTCCTACTCCTTCAACATTCTCTTCCTTTCCTGTGAGGAACGCTGTAACAGAGAGCAGAGGAAAATGTCTGATACAGGCAGTTTGAACAATATTACAAAGACCCTTCCTTCTGCTGCTTGCCTAATCTGCGGTCATATCTCTGCCACAAGGATTTATGCTTTCCTACGTCCAGAGCGCCCCTTCTGAACTAATGAATACTTGGAAAGGACCTTCTCTAGAAAGGCTGTCTAGAAAAACAAATGTTTAAAGGGACTAGATGAATGAATGTTAGTGTTCATGAAGTAATTGGATGAAAGAACTCCAGTGATCCTGTTGAGCTGGAGTTGCTGGCAGATATAGGCCATCACTTAGTTTTCATGTGGAAGACAAGTTTCAAACCGAGTTCATCAGGCTGTAAGAAACCCATTTCCTCCTGGTTGTCAGTGAATCAGAACGGTGCAGGGCATCTGTGACTATTCCTAGGACTGCTAAGCTAGAATTTACTTGAAAGATAATGTGTTAAAGCATGATTTTTGTCAATCACAATGCACAACTTTTTTTCTGTAGTATATGATAGAGATGTAAACATTTGTATAATAGTTCATCTTCTGCTTGGCACGTAGTTTTGTCTCTTAAGAACTGCAAATAAGAATATAGAGGACTTCTTCAGCTTCACATACTTGCTACAGCACTTCATACTTATGCTAACATGGGAATTTCTCCATGAGAAGAACAAGGCTATAAAATGAAAGTAAATAATACTAAAATAAAATGTCTTTCAGACTAATTGTCTGACTTAAAAGCAGTGCATTAACAAAAATGCAATATGACTGTTCAATTATTAGGAAATTATAGATATGTAAGTAAGGACAAATAGAGGTTTGATTCAGAAAGGTGTCAGAAGTGCTTGATTTAAATGTTAGGTATCTTTTGTTTTTTTCCCCACAAGAAGGCAATTTTAGGATATTAGATATGGAAGTGCAGGCTACCACATTTAAGACAATGATTTTAAAGACATAAATTAAAGTTTCATAGTTGTCTTTTCTAGAAAGCTTGCAGCATCCTGCCAGGCATTAGCCTTGTCTTAGTAAAAGGAAATTCAAAGGATTATTGTGGGGATAACCAAGTCAGAGCAATCTGGAATACCCCTGAGAGCTGAGAATAAATATGAGGCAGCTGGACCATTAAGAAATAGGTACTAGCCAACGTGTGTGTGTGTGGGGGGCGGTTTATTTTATTGGTGTACAACAAGCTTGTGAGCCTGCTGTTTTCTATCCTTTGTGGGTTTTTCTCTTAATTAGCTCTGTGTTACAATCACTAAAGTTGCTGAAATAAAAATGTTGCTTAAGCAGATGTTGTACTAGAAAATTGGTCCAGTTCATTAAATGTATTTGTTTCATTTAAATGATTTGCTAAAATTTTCAAAAAGAACTTTTTGTAGAAAAAACCCACGACTGGTACAGACATCTGAATTAATTTCTCTTAAAAGCAAATATATTTCATTTATTAAAATCTGAAGCTGAGATACTACAGTTGATAAGTAGTGAAGTAGGTATGTTTTTTGTATTAAATGGCAACCCACTTATATGAAAATTTCAGGAGTTTTTTGTATTGGCACTGTATATACATATACATATATATATATATATATATATATATGAAATTATTGGGGAAAGAGGGAAAAGGAAGTTCAAAATGGCAGAGGTTTGCTCTCCTGCCTGATTTGTTAACAATACCTTCAAGACAAATGTTTTTTTTTGAATTTTGCTGTGACACAACTGCCGGTACCTTTGTGCCTCCTTGTTTTCTGTATTTTACATGTCTGAAACTAATGACCTTGTTTTCAACTGGACTCTTAACGTTTCTATTTTTGTTAGGTTTGTTTTAATGCTTTGAAATATTTTTGAGGCAGTCTTAAACACAAGTCGGATTTGATTGTCTGTACTATGATATGGCAACACTGAACGATGCTATGAAATGGTATCCTGTGGACTTAACAGAAAGCCACAGACAAAATCTATAGCTTTCACTGTATTTCTTTTATGGCATAACTCTCAAATAACTCCTGCTGGGAATAGTCAGCATGAATTTATCAGGTGCAAATAGTGCTTGACCAACCCGATCAGCTTTTGAGATGAGATGACTTGTTCTGTGGATAAAGGGAGTGGAATAAGTACTGTTAACTTTGATCAATGTACCTGCTCTTCATTTAAGTCTCCCTTGGAAATTTTATGTTGCCATGATATTCAAACTGCCTTATTTGTAGAAACCATTCTGTGAAATACTCCGTGGTAGTCTAAGGAATATTTTTAACATGTTATGTATTTATCCTCTTAGCTTTTATTTTCCTTTGTTTTTCTTTTGGTGATGCAAAATTTGGATTGTCAATATTCCTACCATTGTTCTTGAATTTTAAGAGGAAGCTTTTTGTTGTTATATAAAGGATGGAGCTTGAAATTAATCTCTAATGAAGTTTCCTCTAAGCACTTGTCTCAATGATAAATATTATTGACACCTTAAAAATAGCTTTTCAGTGTCTGTACGCCAGAGGTCATGAACTAATGTAGGCACCATAGGATAACTGGGGAGTCTAGTATATAGTCTGACCCTGGAGTTCACTTCTCAATGTGCCTGTGTGAGAGAGCTGGAGACTGTGTCATATTTTTTTTCTCCTTTTGTCTATTTTTTTTTTTTACCTCATCATCCTCTGTGCAATAGCTCATCAAACATCTGAACCTAATTCACAAATGTGTTTTTAGTCACAGCATATGAGTACAGCAGTATTCCATGGTGAATATGCTAGGGAAGATTTGCTTCTTGATCTTATTGCCAAGAAGTTCAAACGTCGTGTTAAGTATCTCAGTGAATTTCTTTGTAATCAGCTGAGATATAACTGCCCATTCCAATGGGAATGGAAGCAGAGTTTTGAGGTGTTTTGCCTCTTATGTTGTGTTTAACTTGCTCTTCAGCAGTCTGTCCCCCAGCTACCTCACTCCACTACCAGAGTCCTTCATCTCCTTCTTCTGGGTATAAGAAACCACCAGTTTAAAGAATATTAGCTCTCATATAATAAATTTGGGCTTTCAGTCTGGAATATTTTGATCAACCTCTAGCCTAGAAATCACTCCATTGGCCATATTTCAAGGTGTTTTTTCTCGGAACTTGTCCAGCACACAAGGCAGCTCACCTGAAAGTCAACCAGACGTGGACATCAACAAGTAATAAAAAGAGCTGAATAGGTCTTAGATTAACCACGGATGTTAAAGTTTAGAGAAAGTAACAATGATAAACTACTTTTTATTCTCTCCTGAATAAAAAGGTATTGGTTCTTGGGAGGAGCAGAGAGTAACCTAAAAGAGAATGGCTGGTTCAACCAGTCCTTCCAAGTGTTGCTGTCATCAAGCAAAATATGTTTCCAGGATACATTTGTTGTTTAAACAACTGTGTCATACCTTATTAAAAAAAAAAAAAAATCAAAAAACCACAAAAAACAAACAAACAAAACCCAAAGAAAAGTAACATGCTTTCACAGTAATTTGAAAACTCCAGTGATCTTCATTATAGGCAGATGGATATAGATTTTGTCTGAAATGATAGGACAGTTGTGATATCTTCCTCTGTTCAGAATTATGCAGGTACTTGGGGGGGAGAAAGTCAAACTGTTTTCAGAAATATTTTATTATATATTCTTCAAATATGTAGTAGTCAAATATTCAGAAGTAATTTATTCTTTTCCTCAGTGGCTACGTGCTTATCATTACTCTATTTTTGGATGGAAAAATGGCTCAGTGAAAAGTTCCGTTACTGTGTGGTCATCTAGAGCTAGCTCTCAGATCCCAGGCTTCTTACACTAAACATTTCATTCCCCAAACAGTGAATAAATGTCTGACTTTCCCCCAGCCCTCTATGTGTATGTAGATCTTTAGAAAAGTTATTCTTTAACTGGTTGCATTTTTGCTTTACTGTGCAAGACAAATATGCGCTATTACTAAAGGCAGGGCCGTTCATTTCAGATGCTGCTGTTTGGTCTGACAGTGATCATGAATCAAAGCCATCAGCTGTCACAATTCAGACTAGTTTATTAAGTGATATCAATGGCAACTTACATTAGTGCATTGGGCTTTGAATGGGAGCAACTAAAGTGGTCAAATTGTCCCTTTTTTTTCTAGCAGGTTTCTCTGCTTTTTGCCAGTATCCTCTGGCTCCAAACCTCAAAATTCTGCCTAGCTTACATTGTTAGAGTTTGCAAGAGCTGCTCTAATCTGTGGTCCCTAAGGGCAGAAGATAAATTAATTTTTAATAATAGCAATAGGAATAATAGAAAAGGAGTCTGGGGCTACCATGGGACACATGACATGGTTCAGAATACTCTTCAAATGAGAAAGCTGTTTCTGTGAAATCTGGATGGCAGGTGATTACTGGTGGGAACTAAAAAGTTGATTATTAATCTATCTTTTCTAATAATAAGACCAGCTGAGCCTTGGATGATAGTGATTATAATGGGCATAAAATGACCATTTTTATATTAAATGCCCACAAAAACACCGCAACTGACAGTTTAGACTACGGTGCTGAGGACAGCCAAGACAAGCAGTAATTTTTGTGTGTGCATTCAACTTTCTAAATGTGGAAGGTAGATTATTCAACATAAGTAGAACACCATAGCATTAAAAGTCCATGTATGTGTTTCTTTTCATTGTTCTCTAATATCCCATCCTTATCACTTTTTTTTTTTTAGTTGGTTTTTTTTTTTAACAGTATTTTTACAAAGAAGTATTCTTTGTTGAATTAACTATTTCTCTACCTCACTACTACTCAGCTACTCAAATCCAGATATAATGACTTTGGGGAAGAAGGTGTTGAAAGCGGAAGATTGGCGAGGAGGAAGAGAATAAGTTGTTTTTCAAACTGTTTTCACTCAAAGACCAACCTTGCAGCTGGGGAATATTAAGAATACTTTTGGTGCGGGAAATTTCATGTATCGTTGTTGTTATGGGGATGTTTTCTGTTTGCCTTGAGGAGCGGAGTTTCTCCAGAAGATTGCAGGGTGTTGGTAAAAGACTTAAAACATTCTTTTAGAGGTCTGTGCCTCTCAGTGTGGTGGGAACAGAGGTAAGAAGCTCAAAGGTTATAAAACCCAGCCCAATGAAGTAACGCACACGGTCCAGGCCCATTGTTATGTAGAGGCTTGAAAAGGCCCCCCCCTGCACACTCTCTGCTCCTCCTAAGTTTGGGCTAAGCTTGTGTCCCTGAGATAATGGAATAAATCTACTCTTCACATGTGGCCGTCTTGGTGTTACCTCCATATATTCAGTTCTCAAAATAACATATGTATAGAGATTAGGCATCATGCCCACATTCCAGCAGCTCATCTCGATTCCATCAATTTTTATCATCACTAGAGGGAGATGGAAAGATAGAATGTGATTCCAATAGTATTAATTTACCACTGCACGATTTTGCTGAAAACTGTCACAGCTCTAAGCAAGCTACATAAATATGAAACTAGGTAGGCTGTTAGCCAAATAGCTTTATTTTACATAAAACATTTATACGTTTAATTTGTTGGATTTGTTTGAGATGCAGTGAAATAATTAGAAACAGTGCTTTCTAGTTTTTATAAACCCTAGTTATTGTTTAAAATATATTATTTATTTGCATATATATGTATTTTGTATTTTGTCTTTATTTGACATCTCAAATATCTTTTCTCATGTTTTTCAAGGTCTGTTTTGAAATCTAGAATTATTTACCAGAATAATCATAAACCTATAAACATATAAATATTAATATTCATTTAGCTTAAAGCAAACTCAAATAATAAAAGCAAGCATATTCCTGATTAAAAAAATCCATATATTGCGGTGTCAATTTGCCATTGGACCCTCATTTTGGATAGAATAGCTTTGATGTGGCTGAAGAACAAAACAAACAAATAAAAGCCCAAATTATAATCTTCTTACCTCACCAAGGCTTTTGATACTGTGAGCAGAAAAGGTCTGTGGCAGATTTTGGAATGTTTAGGTTGTCCCTCCAAGCTCCTTAAAAAGATCATCTCACTCCACGAGGATCAGCACGGCCAACTCAGGTATGGCAACACACTTTCTGAGCCCTTTCTAATAAAGAATGGTGTGAAACAAGGCTGCGTTCTCGCTCCTACCCTACTCACAGTCTTTTTCAGCTGATGCTCCAAAGGGCCACGGCAGACCTCGATGATCAGGACGGTATCTACATCCGATATCGTACTGATGGAAGCCTGTTCAACCTACGGCGACTGAAGGCCCACACCAAGACCTTAAACCATCTTGTCCAGGAGCTGCTTTATGCTGATGACGCCGCCCTTGTCGCCCACTCAGAAGCAGCCCTGCAGCGTTTAACATCCTGCTTTGCAGACGCTGCTGAGCTCTTTGGGCTGGAAGTCAGTCTAAAGAAGACAGAAATTCTCCATCAACCTGCACCTCAGGAAGTCCCCCATCATCCCCACATCACCATTGGCCAAACAGAACTCAAATCAGTGCAGCAGTTTAATTACCTAGGCAGCCTCATCTCCTCGGATGGTAAGATTGACGGGGAGATAGACAACAGGTTAGCAAAGGCATACAGTGCTTTTGGAAAGCTCCATAAAAGAGTCTGGCGAAATAAACACCTGAAGAAAAGCACAAAGATCAGTGTTTACAGAGCCATAGTGCTGTCTGTTCTCTTATATGGCTCTGAATCAGGGGTCATCTACCACCACCACCTGCGTCTCCTGGAACGCTTCCATCAACGCTGCCTCCGTACAATCCTAAACGACCACTGGTCAGATTATGTGACCAATCCATCTGTTCTGGAACAAGCAGCAGTCACAAGCATTGAGGCCATGTTACTGAGAACACAGCTGCGTTGGGCAGGGCACATCTCCAGGATGAAGGACCACCGCCTCCCTAAGATCCTGCTTTATGGGGAACTCGCCTCCGGCTGCCGCAAGAGAGGAGCCCCGAAGAAAAGATACAAGGACTCCCTGAAACAACATCTCAGCCTTGGCCATATTGACCACCACAACTGCTCTACTCTGGCCTCCAATCGGCAGTCCTGGAGACACACCATCTACAACGCTGCTGATGCTTTTGAGAAAGTACGCAGGGTCACCCCTGAGGAGAAAAGACAACGCAGAAAGAATCGTGCCTTGCAGGATATACCATCTAAGGGGTCTTTCTGCTGTGCCTTCTGCAACTGGACTTGCCTGTCTCGTATCGGCTTTTTTAGCCACCAACGCACTTGCAACAAACATGGGTAGAACTCTTCCCAAATCTTCATTCGTGAAGCCTGGCCATGAATTGTTGTTGTTGCAAAGAGTTCACTTTACATTTTAATTTTAAAAATTCCCTCTCTGCTTTTGCTGTGGATAAAGTTTGTTTTGGTTCCTTCTTGGATTCCTTCCCTAAGCTGTATTTCTGTTCAGATTTCATTTAACAGTCTTTGCATTAGCCTTAGAGGGTTTTCCATACTTTTCCTCCATTCCCAGTAGAAATCTTATTTGTGAGTCTTCCTTATCTCTCAGTCTTATATTGTTATACTCTGTAGTCTGTAACTAATGTTACATGTATATTTTTAAGTAGCATACTCAATGTTTTATATTATTTCTGTAAATATTATAACTTTATGATAGTGAAATACCGTAATGCATCTTTTGCACAACCTGCTTTTTTTTTTTTTTATTTGTGTGTATGACAATCCTAATTTGATGTTTTTATGCATACTTTTGTATATTACGAGAGTAACTGCTTTAGCAAAATTTGAGCATCCAGAAGAATTGGACAACATTTATGAATGGAGTAAATGTCAGTCATTTACATTTTAATTAAGAAATACTAGTGCACAAAACCTATCTTGAAGCAAGTGTCTTCTGAGCCTTGTTGAATCATGTAGCTAAATATTGATTGGACTCTTGTTAGTGACAGCAGAACATAGCCATTAGTTACTAAGTCGATTCTTTTTTTTGCTTTAGGGATGTTTTATGCTACAGTCGTGATTAAACACAGCTTCCATCTGTTCCAGCCTTAACCGGGTTATATCTGACCAAAACAGGAGCCACTGTGAGTGTTTGCACCTGTTCACATAAACACAGGCTCTGCCTCAATGTATAAATTTCTTACAATATTGGAATCTTTACTGGAAAAAGTTGTATGGAATTATAGAAGGTATAAGCTACTTTAGTCTTACTTCACTGCCAGATTAATGAGAAACAAATGATATTCTTTCTCCTTGGTCTTACTTAATTTCTTCCCAGAGCACTGTTACAGGATAGTTTGGAAGGGTTTGTACAACTGCTCCTGAAACTTGCCCCGAATGCTTTACAAACAACATCCTTTCAAATTCCACAAGTGAAAACATATCCGTGAGCTTAGTTTTAATCTTTGAATCAGACTGTTTCTAATGCTAGTCTCTTAATACCTGACATATGAAAACAAATCCCAAATTGCATTGGGTCAGGTGAAGTTTGATGCCATGAGGCAGCTCCATATTTTGTAGATGTTCAAGATGACAGCCCAGACTACCTTGGGGCATATCATGCTGTTATGTTCCATGACACCTTTGGCCCAAAGATTGAACACTGTTATCTTCTTTATTCTGGTTGTTTTTTTTTTTTTTTTTTTTTTTTTTTTTTTTAAGAGTGAAATGATTCCAGACTCTATCACATTGCCTGGCTCAATATTTTTAGCTGTGGTAATTCTTTCATTTCGTTTAAAAAACTGGCAATAAAAGACTTTCAGTTTTAAGAAGTAAAATAAGCCCTTCTCAAGAAGTCAAAAATGGAAGATTCTGTTGTTCAGTGTGAAGAGAGATAACCAAACATTGGCTCCATCCCCATTAGATCATATCATGTTTTATGCCATTTTTTCATGTAGTCATTACGTAATTATTATCATAGAATGGCTTGGGTTGGAAAGGACGTTAAATATCATCTCTTTCCAACCTCCCTGCTGTGGGCAGGAATACCTTCCACTAGATCAAGTTGCTCAAAGCTCCATCCATCTCAGCCTTGAACACTTCCAGGGATGGGGCATCCACAGCTTCTCTGGGCAACTTGTTCCAATGCCTTACCACCCTCACAGTAAAGAATTTCTTCCTAACATCAAATCTAAATCTGCCTTCTCTTAGTTTTTAAGTGATCCTGTGAAGCAAAATAAGCTTCTAGACGAAGCAAATACTCTCTAGTTCTCACTGGGTGATGCAAGAAGTTGAAGTTATGAGGAAAATCTGTGTCTTTTTCCCATTGCTGTTCCATTGAGTCTGGCATCTCACACATAAAAGAATTAATTTTTCACATTTTCAAATGGAATGGAACAAGTTCAGAGTCTTTGCATTTATACTCGCCTTGAAATAAGATTTTAAGCAATCAGCAGGGTAAAAGAGTCACAAGCTACATGCTTTGCATTGCTACACTGCTTAAGCCTGATTAAAGAAAGGTAAACCCCTAAATGCGTTTTGGTTTGGTGTGGAAACTGTGTGAGTTGATTGTTTAAAAAAACTTGTGCACCAGAGGAAAAGGTCCTGTAAGAGCAGTCAATGTATGTATTAAATCCCATGGAAGTTATTTAGAGATATCTTGCTGTTGGTCAGCTTTACTCATTCAAGCTTCTAAACAAAACATAAAATTCTTGTGCGGATAAATGAAATTAATGCATCCTGTGTTGAAGATCAGTGAAAACTGAGGGTTGAAGGAGGACAAAAAACTTCAGTGAGAATCAAAAATAAAGGAAGGCAGGTGCCAAATGTGGAGAATAAGATGAGGCAGTTCATGTTATTCCCAGAAAGTTTTAATCTTCATAATAATTTAGTAATTTGTAGGAAATTGCATATTAGATCAAATAAGTGACCTAGTTTGCCTGGTATCCTTCCTTTGAAAGTTTTCAGTTTAGATGGCTCCTACAGACACGACTGGAAACTAAATCAGTTAGAAGCTGGTGGATTCACAAAGTCTTCACATCCCTTAATTAAAAGTGTGCTTGCACTTACACATTTAGGGAGTTTATATAAATACATTTCATTTCTATGTGTGTATATATATATATAGATGAATGTGTATATATATAGCGAAAGAGTGAACTCTTCACAGAATCAGTGAGGCTGGAAAAAACCTCTGAGATCATCAAGTCCAACCTTTGACCTAACACCACCTTGCCTACTAGACCATGGCACTAATGCCACACCCAGTCTTGACTTAAATACCTCCAGGGACAGGGAATCCACCACTTCCCTGGGCAGCCCATTCCAACGCCTGATAGTAGGAAAAAAGGTTTCCAGGAGCGCACTTCTGTGCTCTTTTCATCTTGTAGACCACTGAAGCAGTGGTCAGCTATCAGTCAGACTAAGCTGACCATTGCACATTTCTGCAGTCCAGTCTAAATATTCACTGTGTTATTTTTATATCTCTCTCCCTTCAGTTGTATTTACCTCTTTAGCCTTCCTTTTTGATTTACTCTTGTAGATACACCTGCTTAAAGACAAAGCTGCAGGAAGGGTGGAAAAGTGCATATCAGACGGCACCTAGATCAGGATGAGTATGTTATTATGTCAAGCTTTTGCAAGCTCTGTATTTTCACAAGTTTACTAATGCTGACAAAGACACTTAAGAGAGAGAAAAATTTTTCACCACAAATGGGAAAAAAATTGGCTTTACTAAGCTGACAAACCATTTCCCTTATAAGCTTTTACCTTAAAATGACAGTTCAAAGGTAACAGAATGTTACAGTAATTAGATATAAACCAACTTTGTGTTTTCTTTCATTACCTACACAAAACACAGTATTAAATTAAAACTGAAATGGTAAAATGTTTTGTTGGGTTTTTTAAGGTCTGCATTGTGTTCACTTGTATTTAGACTGCTTTTTTTTTTTTCATATTCTTTATTATAATTCACCCAGAAGATCAGCTCCCTACAAACAAAAATATGCATTGTTTCTATTTGTATCATTTGGATGAGTACATATTTAAATATGGAAACATAATAGGAGGATAGGAAAACATTCTTTGTTTGCCAGTAAAGGACGTGGGCAATCACTGGAGCATATGGAAATCCTTATTTGATTAAAAAGCTATAGCTATGTTTTATTAAGAGTAAAACGAGAAAAAGCTGGTGCTTAGAAAGCTTTTGGCTTAGGTCTGGTTTCTACTGTTAACATCTGGGTTTGAATGCTAAAAGAGATGGACCATGTGCAAACCCGAGAAACTTCTGATTGAGGTCAGTAGAAAAAGAGGTATAATAGTTGTGTGAGCATTACAAACCTGTTACTGGATATATTCCATCTTTGTAGCTTTTCCAAGAGCATTGGAATAGGCTCACAACCTCTTAATGCTGTGGGAGTTGCTACCTTAAACTACACTGAGTTGCATGTTATGAGCTTGGCACGAATCCACTCTCTTTATGCACGTATTTTCCTGTTTAAAAGACAGTTCCCTGACAATAACAGGCAGAATATGATCTCACTGGTGAGAAATAGAAAAACAGTGAATAGACATAGAAATAGAATAGGATTGCTTTTTCTCAGCTTGTGAAAATGTAGTAAGGAAAAAAAAAACACCCAGGCAAGTTGCCAACTGAGCTTAAAACATGTAATAATAATGAATAATAGTGATATAATAAAATGGACATATTGCGATCTGTACCATTATTTTGATGAGATGACTGATGCGTGCAATGACTTCCTCTGCTGTCTGGTGTTTCCTATCAGTGATGTGACCTTTGCTAGACAGGCTGACAGCTTTATTGGAAGTGAATGTCTAAGCACATATGTAATTTTTTCCTCCATATGGTTGTAAACACACAATTATTCCATGTGTTAAAATTAGAAAAAAAGAATCGTGGTCATCTTATGGTAGAGTTTCTTAACCACTGGGAAACTGAGAAAAGTTTTTGCAAGACATTAGAGGAAAAATATAGTTTGTAGTACAGAAACTGTAAATTATAATTCAGTTTGTGAGGTTGGGTAGGGAAATCTGATAATGCACACAGAAAAACTACCCTTTATTAATGGAGTTTATCAGTAAGGGGTAAGGCAGAACTTGAACTATTTTCTTTTTTCCTTGCTAATTGCTCAGGTACTGGGAAAGGGTTGGATTTCATGACTTCTGTAACACACAGTTCCTTTGAAATTAATTATAATTATTTCTGGTTTGAGATAGCTTAATAAAATAGTGTACACTAAATAAAACCCTTTTTCTGATATACTCTACTGACAATAAGCATGTGAATAGCTCCAGGTGAACCAAAGCTGTTGGTTTTAATCCCTGAATTTTGTAAATCTTCAGTCCTATCATCATGTCAGCATGTATCTGTATTTTTCCATAAGCTGCATTTTTTTAATAAGAAGAATCTACACTGTAAGTCATGCATAGAAATAAGCAGATACATTTGGGGCAAACTGTGAAAATTACTTAGTTTTATTTATTTATTAGATGTAGTCCACAGTCATAAATATTTCAAGTGTTCAGAAGAGCACTAGTATTTGTAGGTATTTCACAGTGCACTACTATTAACTTGAAATACAGAAGTGGAAAAAGAGCTAAAACACTTGAATATTCATTATTCCCCATCTTGACTATCAACAAGGTATGAATAAGTGGCTGCCCCCATAAAAAATTAATTATATAAGTATTTTGAAAATTATTAACAGAATATGTTGGTTTAGATGGATGAAATCTAAAACTAAAAGCGTATTTTAACTGTTACCCCTGTTGGGACATAATTTAGTTCAAAGTTCAGATGCCATTATCTATGGGGATAATCCAAGACAACAGGGTAGGTCTATCATGCTTAAACATGGATATTTTAGCCTTTCAATTCATTACTGTGTGTTTGACTTTCCTTTGGAAAATTATTCTTTCTGTCACTGCCCTTGAGCCAGTCTGTGTCAGTTTTATTTGTAAGGAATAGTGATAATTTATTCAGAACTACTCTAGTTGACTCTAAGGTTTGTTCACACACTAACTACTTCACATATTATGAATGGCAATGTGTGGGTATTTACTGCTTGTAAATTTGGGGAAGAATAATGTCTAAATTAAGAAAAAACAGATACAAATCATAAAGACTTTTTCATTTTGATTTAACAGTCTTTACTTATTTCAATAAATTGCTTAACAGCTTAATTTAAGAGTTAGTAATAATTTCTTGTTGTGAGGTGGGTTTTGGGTGTTAACCTTCATTAAAATACTGTCAATGAAGAGTAGCCACTTTTTCATTTTATGGGCTAGATGAGAGATTAGCAGAAAAAGTAAGTGTAGTTTAATTACATGTTTTAGGTAAAAGCTGGGAATGAATTGTCACCCTGAACTTCATCCACATGAGGAAACTTTGCTATTTAAATTATGTTGTTGAATAATGTTGGGGTTTATTACTTTCAAGGCAACATTTTTTCTTATAGCTCTCTCCCTCAACTTCTCTGATATCTTTTCATTTTCTGGAGTGGTGCTTCCCTGAACCACACAAATGCAAAATGTTTTGGTACAGTTTAAATTCCAGAGGAATTAATTCATAAAACTGTCTAGGAGGCAAACTCTTCTAGGCTTGATCAGAGTTGCTTCAATGTTTGTTGAATTTCTGTACCAGCGTACCAGTGACAAGAGATGATCTCTTTTCCTAAAAATGTCTGGAAACAGTGTCAGAATTAGAGCATGGCAACTTTGGGAATTTGTAACTAGGAGTATAAGGAAAAGCTGTAATCTGTTAATACCTCGTAGCCTGATGCCTCAGTTGGTACCCTGTGCTGAGAATTTAGCTTTGATTACTCAAGTTTTCCAGAGTATTATTTGCATTCAGAAAAATTAAGTAGAATAAAACATTTTTATAATTAAATTTAAATAGCTATAGCATGTCTCCTCCCAATTTCTTTATAATGTTATTTATTGTGCATAAATATGCTTGTAATATCTGTCTCTTTCTTCCTTTCTTTCCTGTTTATCTCTTCTTTTCTTTTGAGAGAAAGAGCCCTATGTGTAAAGGTCTTTTTGTAAGGAAAAGATGTTACATTTTTTACATGTTTGCAACCTCCCATCTTACTCTCTCCCCCTTCTCTAGGATGCTTCAAAAGTCCCTATTTCCAACACACAAGTCTTAGTTTAAATGGTCTAGCCTTTTCAAAGGGAATAATATTCCTTATGACAATTTCTTACTAGATCTACTACTGAACTCAATGAATATATGATCTTTCTTGATAGCTAAATGGGAGCTGACTGCCTTTGAATCTAGCCAAGAACTAAGGAAAATATAACTTCTAAGTAAGGCTTTACCTAACAAACTAACTTTGGCTTTAAGCTCCATACATCACAAAGTACTCTTTTGCTCTTGGGCCAGGAGACTCAGCACCATGAAAATCATGTCATTGATTTGCTGGTTTGCCATTATATCTCTTAAGGGTAATGCCATAAATCCCTTCATACTTCACTGCAGATAGTAGGTAGCAGACTCCCTTGACTCTGCTCTTAAACCTGTCAGCAAAAAGTTGCAGAGTTCCCAGGGCATATTTGAGTTCCCTCCTAGGCTTATTCCAGCAAAAATGATGCATCTTAATATCACCAGGACCTTACAAACGAAAATCAAAATATAGCACACATGCTGCTGTTCTGTGGTTTTTTTCCCCCTTTAATTTCACATATTTTATATACTTATCATGAGCAGTCACTTGATCATACAATTTGACACCTGCATATTACATAGCAGACGTCCATTATATTGCTCTCTTACCCATTATTGAGGATTAAGCTCAATAATTTGTTTCCTGAAGCCGTCAGGAACCTCTAGAACAAACTGATCTGTATTTCAAAACTTAATGTCCAAAGTCCATCTTCTAAGCTCTACTGTTAAGCTGTGAGCTTCTCACCTAAATAACGTGACCCTCCAGAAGGGCCAGCAATTCAGCAGCTCCACTGCAGGACAAGGGATATCTACCCTAGTAAGTACTACAGAGCCAAGGCTACTGCAGATATTTGCACTATATTTTTAGATTAAAAATTGGCTCATGCTATAGAAATAAAAAGTAGTAATTTCTAAAGTTCCACCTGGCAATGAAATATCTCTGGTTTTTTTCCTCTTTCATAGGCTGTCATTATTCTTATTTCTTATGGCAGTCAATACAGCTGATGTGGATGTAAAATCACCAATTAGTTGATGGAATATTCATTCCGTCATTGTTCCAATAAATAAAGAATAATAATAATAAAATTAGTCTAAAGAGATAAAAATATTACTTATATAACATAACAATAGCTGATTCATTGCCTTACTTGAAGCTACCACTATATGGAAACACTTTTAAAATTCTTCTAGACATCCAGTCCTCTTCGTAATAACATTAGTTGTTTATTTTTCTTTGATATAAACAAATTTAAATGAGGATTTTCCATTTAATTGGCTTGAAACCTTTTGGCCAACTTGTGCCTTTTAAATATTGTTAAATTAGATTTTCATCTTAAAGTGCTAATTGTCAAAATGAAATATAGAGAAATAAGATACTAATGCCCGAAGAATTGAGTGGACATAGCCCTACAGAATGGTGATTTTCTCACTTGCTGGCTGTGATGTCGCTTCATGGCAGATGTTACACTGATTAAAATGAGCATACTGGTGTGGGACAGCTTATGCTATTTATGATTGTCACCAGAAAAGTGACCAAAATTCTTGCCTGATTTATTTCAGCTTTAGTAACAGCATTTTTATCAGGCAAAAGTAACAGTAGATCAAAAAACATAATCAACAAGTCTTACAGTTTTTGGAATTTATTTTAAAGTTTTATTTAATTTAATTTTGGACTGTAATGGGAGAATGCCTAAAGAATGTTAATGGTTTGGTTGGTATTTATAATTGCCATGATAATGTGATCAGAGTTTTGGGTTTTTTTGGTGTTCATTTCACTTTCTACACATGTGTTTTCCTTCTGCTTTCCTTTGTGATCCCTTTTCTTTTATTTGCACTGCATTAAGGAATTAATTATTTTTTGCCATAGGCTTGACTTGTATGTGTTTACAGAGAACTTAATGTTAACAATTGTGACCAGTTTTGTTCGATTGTCAGCTTTAAATATAATACTGCATAAAAACTTGCATTCAGTCCTAACCTCTAAAATGGTAATATAAACAAAAGAAAAAAAAATCAATAGAAATAAGGCTTCTTATGGGTTTAGCTTAAGCCCAATTTGTTAAGAAACCATTTATTCTTCCCTTACTCTTTCTTGTTTTGATTTCGGATTTTATAAATGGTGCTGTTTTATTACTAAAGCTACAAGATAAATACATTAAGAGTCTTCTGCTCTTTAATTGAATGTTTAGAGCTGATAACTCAATTTTTGAAAATAGAACTTTGCTCACTACTAGTAAATTAAAACATGCAAATAATAGGGAAAAAAACATGGAACATTTGTAGCTAACTAGGTTTTCTCACTGCAATAAATGTTTTGCATTCAGCCCATTCAAAATACTCCCATGTTGAAATTATGCAGAAAAATAAGACACACTTCAGATCATTTTTCTGATAATCCAGTCAGTCACCTCTGATGTGGAAGAGTCGAATGCTAATTCTGTATTCTGCATTCCCCAATCCTCAAGAAATTTTTGCATTAAAAAGTCTTGAAACTAGTGGAGCTTTCCAAAGAGAACTTTGTATATCAACAGATTATGTTCTTTGATTAAAGCAAACAAAAAAACCCTGACAAAACTCCCAGAATTTCTGCTTTATTCAAGAAAAGAATACTGATTTAACTGGCTCAGAAACTTATGAAGACACAAAGACATGACTGTTTATCTCATTTTTTGTCTTTTTTTAGCCCCAGCTCCTGTAATAAAAATTAATAATACAAATTTAACAGGTTCTATAGGGAAATTCTTTATGCTATTCTGTTATCTTGATAGCTTTTTCTATGTTAATAACCCTTTCCAGCATTCATCTGTCTTTGCTAAGGATGCTTAATTCTGAAAATTTTGCACTTCCTGAAAGCTCAGAGCGCAAGACAAGCCCTCCCTGCCCCAAACAACAAAACAAACAACCGACTCCAAAACAAACAAAAAAACCCAAACGGAAGCAAAAAATATTGCCTGAAATTTTAGGCTTGAGATTATATAAAGGTAAAACAATCTTTTTTTTTTTTTTTTTCCTAAGAATTGTAAGCGAATATTTTAATATTTCACACAAAAAATCCATTAATATTTTTTCTTGCAGGCTGGAACACAGTCAATTATTTCTTGGAAAAATCTGCACTGCTTGTAATGTTCTGTAATCATGTATCGTATAATGATCTGACATCTCTGATCCCCAAACCAAGCCTAAATATACACAAAAATATTTTTAAAAAGAGGAACTGCTTTCTTTTGTATTAAATTACATTAATTTTGGGCCAGTGGGCTTTAAGTGCTGTTCCTTTAAATTGCTGTGTAAAAAGGCACATGAGCACTGGGCCATTGAGAGTTCTTTCTGCTGATGTCAAAAGAATTTATATGCAGGGGAACTGAAAAAAATGCTGAAATATAGTAACATGAAATATAAACATAGAAATATACTAATATGCAAAGTAAGTACATTAAATTTTAGAAATTGGACTGGGGCTTGTTTTAATTTAATTAGATGAGGCTCTCTGGCACTAATGCCCAGGAAATGTTCTGGTCTGAAATTCATTGTTTCTATAAAATGCCAGTGTTCTATTTCAATTGACAATGCAACTGCTCATTCTTGTGGTTTGTGGGGTTAAACTCTAGGAACTTCAAAAAAAAAGTGGGATTCCTCTTCTTGTAAGCTTTCTCTAGTAATAATAATAATACTAATCTGAAATGAGAGAAGTAATTCTCATTTCTCCCCTGGAGAATGCAACTCTGGATCATCCAAATGGTCTTTACCCCAGAAACAAGTTTCAATGGAAAGAAACAGTATACTGGTTAATACATATTTTTTAATTTATATTTCAATTTCCCCGTTTCCCAAATCAGATTTTAAAATCTCTGAGACAGAAACTACCTTTGTAAACAAAGCCTCAGTAATAATTATGCCTGTAAAGAAAACTATATCTGAGGGCATAAGTTGCTCAATTAAGCTTTTTTCTTTTCTTTTTTTTACTTCTCTCCTTGTTTTTGTGTGAAGTATCACTTCCATCTAACGTACATTAAAAAATAATATTTTTCTGCCAGTTATATCTGGTGTCACATGTTCATATCCAATAAATGTAGGAGGATGAAATTCCCTGGTATGAGAGAGTTGGCTCAAGTTCATGAATGAAGTAGAAGTCACAGCCTCCCAAAACTGCAAAACTGTTCCTAATACTGAACCAGATAAAAGTGAAAACATCAAAAATAGACACAGATTCAGTAGAGAGTAACGTTTTGAAACAAAAACTGAACTTCAGGTGAGTTCGTACCTGTGAATTATTGCTTTTTAAAGGGAGGGCATTCCATGATTACTAAGGACTTCCAGATATTAATTTCTCAACTAGAAAATGAAAATATAATTTAGAAATTTATAGCTCTACACACTGTTCTAGGACCTAAATGTTAAGTACCTACAAGGGGCATAAATGTATTCAACCAACCAGCCAAGTTTAACAACTCTTTTAATGATTTAAAGCAGAGTAAGATCCAGAACACTTATGCATAAATATTATTCTGCAATCCTAAGAGCTACAGTCCAGTTCAAAATGATTAGCAGACAGAAAGCTGTCAGAATTTAATCTTCCACAGTATTGTTATAAGGTGTTTTTCTTCATTTCCAGTTTGCAGTTTCACTCTTCCGGATGATTCACTCGCTTCAGATGATTTTGGCATGAATGTAAATAAACGCAAATCTGTTTACACTTGACATTTTGAATAACCCTTTTGTCTTGGGCGCATGTGAAGGAAAACAAGATGCAAGGGAATGTTGTAACTGCAAAATTTAGCTATTAGTTCTTCTGAGAAGTGCCCGTAATTTGCTTGGGGAGTTCATAATTTCTTTCTTATATCTAACTGTTTCTAGAACCATTGCGCGAGCCTTATTGATGCGTTTTTCCTTGAGAAAACGTGGAAAAAAAAAGGTTTCTTTATTTAAAAATTATATCTAGTGTTAGCATTTCTCTCCTAAGAGATGTTTTTCTCTGTAGATCTTACTCTCAGGTCTAGGAAAATTCTGCTGTGAGAACCAGGCCATCTTTAAGGGCTTCACTGGACTGAAGAAAATGCCAACACCGGGACTTTGCTCTAACCCCACGTTCCTTGGAAACTTGATATTTCGAGGTAAGCATTTTTTCCCATATAGAGTCATGTATATATATTGCTTCTGACGGTTCTGTTTACAAAGTGTGATGCGGTTTTTTTGGGTGAAGGCTGACATTGCTTTACTTCAGCCATTTGTATTTTTTTTTCTTCATGAATAAAATAGCCCTCATTGTATTATATATGTCATTATTTTGACACAGTAAAACCAACACGAAGCAGAAGAAAAGAAATGCCTTTAGTAGCTGACTGCTGCTGCTTTGTGCCCAGTCTTGCCTGACTGATCAGCCCCTTGTCAGAACTCCGTCTGCAGCTGTCTCTGACAGGTGCACACGGTGGTGGAAGTGAGAAGTGAGGACTCTGAAAGTCTGTTTGTTGGAGAGTAGCCCGTTGTTGCGTTAGCTCCCATGAGGTCCTCCAAGACACCGGTGTCAACTGAAACCTAGCCGGGAAGAGAAAAGTTTTGAAAAATCCGCAATCTCTAAGAATGGACTTGCTCATCCTCCCGTAATTCCTGCAGCAATAATGGAATTGCAGTGATGAAGCGTGACAGTATGGGAATATGAAAATCCTATTACAAATGTAGAATTTTAGATTGAAATGTGCCTGCCTGCATAGCAGAACTGTCTTCTGTGGTAACTATGAATGTTGACACCAACTACCTTATTAAATAAGCTTACATATTAAAGCATAAACATATAACTTCCCAATTAAAATAATCTAAAATAATTTGTTCTAACACGAATATGACTGTTTACTTCTCTGTAGGTTTTGAAACTGAACACAAGGGTGTTGTAAAAGTATATGAATACTATAAGTTCATTATGAATGAAATTTTTTTTTCTAGGTAGACTGAACAGCAAATAATACTTACTCTCATCACAAAATATATATGAAAATTCATATATAAAAGTAAAAAAAGTAGTTAAAGTGTTTATGGTCATTTTAGCAAATATTTGTAAACTTTTGATTTTGTAGGTTTGTAGACCTCCATACTTCAAACTATCTTTGATGCTAAAGTGAATAGTATACATAAAAATCTATTCCAGTAGGTCTGTTGCAGTAAACTTACAGAAGAGGAGTAGGTCTCTAAACTGTCACAGTCATTTTTTCATTTCATTGTGACACTCAAACTCATGGTCTCAACAGAATTTTTCTGTCAAAGCAGTGAGATTGTTGTGACATCTTGCCAACCCCTGAAGTTTATGGAAAATTGATATTCATAACATTCTATAAAGGGGCTGTGGTAGTATACACTTAGTGATTCTTTTTTAACTCAGTGTAACTACTTTGACCAAGGTACATCAAAGGCACTTAAAATTGTACATAACAAATACTTTGCCTATTCAAAAAACTTCATTGAAGCTATTGATATGGCCATCCAGGAAATCTGTACAGATGTGAAACCAGTCCTGGTTTGAGGATTTTTTGTCTTGTCTTAAAAATGCGGTAAAAATGAATTTGCTTTTTAGAGGAAATCAGTGTAATATTTTGAAAGTGAGCGCACAAAGCGTCAACATAATAAATGAGCCGTGTAAACTGAATAACATATTATGTTTGCTTT
The DNA here is from genome assembly GCA_013399855.1 of Oxyruncus cristatus. Taxonomy (NCBI): domain Eukaryota; kingdom Metazoa; phylum Chordata; class Aves; order Passeriformes; family Cotingidae; genus Oxyruncus; species Oxyruncus cristatus. The sequence goes on from VXAY01004567.1 coordinate 1,138,801, forward strand.
TCTAGGACTAGATCTGAAGAGAAGCAAGATAGTTCTACTTCTAACATATTTGGAGGAATTGAAGAAAGGCTGAGAAAAGCTTGTAGATCAAAACAAGATTATTCTTTACAATAACATACTGCAGCTCTGGAAAAAAGCATGTTGAAAAGAGTTGTAAGTAAACCTCACTATAGCATTGCTGATTTGCCTTCTGGGCCCTGAATTTCATATTTATACTCATTCTGTACTTTAAAACCTTTCTAGATTGCAATTCACTACATGATGGCTTTTTGGATCCCTCTTGGACTTTATTTTCATGTTCTATGAAGACTGGCTGTCTCTTGCTCCTCCCATAAGGCTTTTGGTTCCCAGCTTGTTCCTAGAGAGACACATTTCCTGTCTCTCTGTGCCTTTCCCTGTTGTTGCCTTTCATTTCCTTGGATCTGTGGCATGTGGGAGCAACGCTTGGTTTCCCACAGGAAGAAACCTGTGTGTTTCCAGGTAGTACCCACGGACAAGCAGCTTTTGTCCAGCTGTAGTCTTTAAGGCAGCACAACAAACAGTACTTGGCTGCTGGGAGTCAAGTACATGATCTGCGTGGTGCACCTGGGACAAGTACACTCTTTGACGCTGACATCAGCATCGCTCTAAATTCTTGAGTTCTGTTTTAATGTTAACATTTTTATGGGATATTTTATTTCACTTAAGTCAGCTTGTGGAACTGAAGCTTTTAACAAAACTTTGAGAGTTGTTCTGGACTGATTGTCTGCTACTGGAACCTTTTCTTCTCTAAAAATCAGTCCCCTTCTTAAAGAAAAAAACTGATTTTAATGTATACATAGAATACTTCAAACTGAGGTCTCCATCTGGGAGAAAATTCTAATGTTTTGAAATAATTACTATGCTTAGCCTGAGGTGTAGCAGCACTATAGAGGCTGTGACAGGACTGATGTTGATTTGTTACAGAAACCAGACCCAGTCCCTCAGTCATCCACTGACTCCTCGTTGAACCAAAAGCAGTTGGACATGATGAAGTTAGTTGAACAAGAGTGGTTGCAGACAGTGATGTATGTTTAGCATGCTGTCCATATGGCTCTTGTGAGCTGTGGGAGACCTACGGCTTTGGTTTCTATCCTGAGTTTGACCAGTCCCATTATCAGGCAGAATTCTTACCGTTAACTCTAAGTGGAGAAGGAATTCCTATTTACGTTTTCATCCAGGAACATTATCTTCAGAAGAGGGCTGCATCAGAGGAAAAACAAAGTGATTTATAGATATTCATTGGCTGTGGATTATTCTAGTGTAATAGCAGTTTCCAACCTTCAAAAAGGTCAAAGCTATTATAGATGGATGCATTCCATCTCTTACTGAAATAAATGGGAAGACTTCAATGACTTCACATGGAGCTCAGCAGTCTTCCTGAGAAGTACTATGTGGCCTAGTTGAAATCCACCAATTATACTGTATTTTGCTGCAATGTCTGGGCAAGGCCATAGTTATACCTTATTATGCTAAGGTAAAGCTCTCTATTTAAGTGTTTGCTCCTACAATTCAGGTTGTGTCAAGCTAACACCAAACCTAAAATATATATAACAAATTTGGTAAACATTTTATCTTGTTTAACATATAAGAAGAACTTGTTTTGATTTGACCTCTCATTCCACAGTAGTAGTGGTTGGCATTAGACTTTAATCTTTGTCCCACAAGTGACTAAATATGTAAGTAGAACAGGTGGTTTTAAGCATTTTCTTGAGCAGAGTCTAAATACAGGCTCTAGACAGTCACTCTCAAAAATACGCTTGTGTCCTAGCTTCTCCATTATTCTCCAAGCATCCTGAAGTGATGATCATTTGTAAATGATTTACTGTGATTTTCTGTTTCAAACTAGTGTTTTTCTTCGTTCAAGGGCCATGGAAAATTTGTCATTCCAACATCTTTTCTTCGTTCTTAAGACCGCATGAGATATCTTTGATTTACTTCTTTCTGAGGGCGTCCCTGCCTGGCAATAAATAAATACTTCTCTGGTTTAATGCTATTTCTCCCCTTGGGTGTCTTTCAAATGCTTTTAACTAGAAGGGATTTTGCTGGAGTAATCCATCAATACTGGTAAGACCTAGTTCAAACTGTGGACGCCAGTAATAGCAGTATGACTGCTGATTCTGAAGGAGGTTTAAAAAATGTTCACCATGCATAAAGCCATGTCTGTTTCTCATAGGGATCTTAATCTAGGTTTGATGATTTTAATTAAGGAAGCTGAGCAGAATTTGGAAATGTGTCCTTGATTTTTTTTGCTAACAGTTGAGAAACTCTTTGAATTTAGATAAAAACGTGTTCTGTTGAAGAAGATGAAAATGGAAGCACATAAGAAAACAAATAAACCAACCAAACACCACCCCCCAAAAAAAAGGAACTAAACCCATCACTGGTATTTTCTGCAAAAGACTCAATTGTAAATGCAACTACAAAATTAAAAAGTTTTTTTTTTTCCCTTCAACTGATGTGAAGACAGGAAAAAAAGCCAAGTGTCAGGCAGGGAAATTAATGGTTTTCTCCATCTTCCAGAATTCTGATTTTTCAAGTTTTGAATCCAACAATAAACTCTTACAGAATCAGACAGTGTTTTAAAACCATATGTTTTAAACAGCTGCAAACCCCTCAAAATCTGACACTGAAGTTTCAGTTTGGAAATAGTTCATAGTTTTCTGAATAGTTCTGAAGGGATTCATTATTGCATCCTTGGAGTTAGGCTATAAAACAGCTAAAGAGGAAATCTGAGAAAGATAGATATTATTTTGCAGGTTCATCATGTTTTACACATAGCATATGCTTTATTTACCTTATATTATTCCTTTGCTATGATGGCCACTGTGCCCTGCACATTTATGTGCAGCTTGTTATATGGGTATATTAGTACTATTCTTACAAAAGAATGATTTTCGGTTATTTTGTACTGATAATTAGACTGAACAGCTGAATAAACCAATAGATATTCCAAAGAAAGAAAGTGTTTCCCTGTGAGGAACTCGTAGGTATGTAAATACTTGATGTTCAGTAGCTATTGTTTCTATTGAAGAGACTGAGGTGCATCCCATTACATCTTGGAACTCCATGCCAGGAATATTTCAACTCCAAGGCCGTTGAAATATCAGGATGCTTTACCACAGCTGTGCTTTTCCTGTGTGCTTTTTGTTTGTTTTCACTCTGAATGAAAGTCTGCAGACTAAGTTACCCTGTAATTCTGTATAATTGAGTTATTCATTTTAAAACACTGAGATGGTAGGAGGAAATAATCGCTGCGCCTGAACGGATTGGAAAGGTGCCATTCCAGTGAAATCAGGGTGAGACAATTTGTTTCTGGAATACCAGTGAGAACTGAACTGCTGGAGAATGAATGCCTTTTTGAGATAAAACTAAACTTTAACAGCTTTAAGCTTCCCTTTACTCGTTGGTGCCTGCAGTTCTGAACATTTTAATTGAGGTTTTTCTTTTGTTCTACATAAAAGAAAGCTCTGTCCATCTGTTTGAAGGGAAATGTTATTTTGTTTAAAAGAACTTTTTTTGACAGTTGAACTTCAATGCAGGATTTTAAAGCATTTGGTCCTATCCTAAGTTGGTGTAAAATCAATACTGAAGTTAATAAGAACTATAAACCAGAAAAGAATCTAACAATTTACTTCTTCCACCACACTTAACTTATGAGAAGGCCAGCATTTAATATTGTCCTAAGGTAAGCAACACCAATTTGTTTATCGTACAAGTGATTGTATTTGTCCTTTTTGATCTGTGAGATGTGAAGCCTCAGACACTGATTAAAAGACCTGGCCCTGGACATGATGTTTCTGCTTACTTTCTCTGCCTTCAAAATATTTTTTTAAAAAACTTGAATATATTAATATCCGTAAGTCCAAATACCACATATTTTTAAAGTCTATCTACTTTAATTTCTTCAAATTCAAGCATCTTTAAACTTCAAGGCATGTCGAAGAGCTCAGTACACAGACAGTGCCACTAATATTTAAAGCTGAGCATCTGAAGATTGGCTTTGTTAATAAAACATTCTATCACCAAACAACAGAATATGTTTTCACATCCATTATGAGGTGTCCAAGGAAAGTGATGAATTATGAAGAAAGTGAGATAATGCTGTTCACTCTTTTCAAATAAAAGACAAATACTTCAGGGGATAAATTTCTATTTCCTTTCAGATAATGACTAATGTCTTGCAAAACTGTACAGAATACAATGAACTAGTGAAGGGTTTGTGGAGTTACAACTTCAGTCATTGAGGATGTTTCCTTAAATGTGAGCTCTCTAATGTTAGACATAACTGATCATAATCTATACAATCTTAGGCTAAATTTTTCTTTGGAGTTTTTATCATTGCTTTTAAATAGTACTGACTACAAGCAACCTAAAAAATATGGAAGAAGCGAATGTTTAGTACATATAAGAAGAGGAAACCCACAAATAAGAAAAAAAAAATGATGGAAGTTTCATTAATTCAAGGAATAGTCACTAGATAATTAGTGAGTTTAAAGAGGTTCATGTTAATGTATAACATTTACTTTGTTAAAACGAGTTTCTAGAAAATATATTGTATATAATTAATAATATTTAATAATACAAGTTTATTGAGTGGCATTACTTGTGGGTTGATGAACCATTTATCAGTCATGAAAGAATGATAAATCGAGACATTTTAAATAACTGTTATGTAAATCTCAGGTAAAATATACCCCCCTGAGAAAATAAAAATGGAGTAAAAAAAGATGAGGCTTTTGAAACTGCACTATGTCTTCATAAAAAATAATCTTAATTCTAAAAATTTCAAACAAGATTAAATAAAAAAGTTAAGAATTCTAACTATTCTAAATAATATTAACAGGGAAAACAATGGCCTCTCTAGCACCTCATGACAATTACCACTTGCTGTGTTGTTCAGAGATACAACACATGCATTTATTTGTTTCTTGACTTGCAAAAACTTCTTTCTATGAGCTTTGCCTGGACTCAGCCTGCTTGGCCAATTTGCCTTGACCTTGATGGACCAGTATTACCATTTCAGCTGATGTCTACTGTCGTGGTTTAGCCCATTCCCCCAGTATTGGAGTAGGGAATGGTTAACTTCAGGTGAAATTCCGGCCAAGTAGCCAATCAAAGATTTTTGTGACATCTCTATGAATGACATATTTAACCAACGGGAAAAGACGATGAGTGGCACAGAGAAACTCCAACCTGGAGGAGCGCAGAGGAGAACAAGAGGTAGCAAATGTAGCCTCCAAGGTCAGCGTAGCAGGAGGGGGCAGGAGAGGCCCGGGGGTGACCCCTCTCCCCCTCCAGCAGGGGAAAAGACTTAAAAACTAAAACCCTTGCCACTTGTGAAAGATTATTTGGAGTGAAGAAACTTTCATGTGAGCCCACCCCTGGGGCCTGGCCTGGCCTGGAGAGGGCAGGGGTGGCTTGAGGCCAAGCCTGAATCACCTGGAAGCTGCATGCAACAAGCTGCGGAAGAATTACAGCCACAGAATGGTGGAGAAGCTGAGTGAACTCTCCTTTGACGGGCCGAGCCCCCTCACAACCTTGGGACTTTGTCCAAAGCTGAACCTAACACTAAACCCCTGTACCGGGGGCCCGGTGAGATTTTGGGCCAGGTGTGATGGCAGGATGACCCCTTTCACTGCAAATGGGGCAGTGGTGGTGAATTGAAGTATCCAGGCATGGCCGAGAGCCAAGATTGGGCGTCTGGCCAAAAGCAGAAAGTCAGAAGAATTTCAGAGAACGAGAGAAGAGGCTACTTAGAGCAGCAGAGCACAGCATCAGAGAGTGTTCTTGGGTATAGACTGAGCCAAAAGAAACCCAGAACCCCTGTGACCCAGTGAGGGGTGGTAACTCTTAGGAAACCCCCAGAAATTCCTTGTAGAAGGAACCTCCATGGAGCCCTACACTCCGTGCTGACGACATGGTGATACGAGTGTTCCCTCGAAGCCCACGATAAACCTTCAGAGGCTGCAAACAAGCGGCTTAAGGTGAGAGACAAACTCCCTTGCATTCTGATGGAAAGAGAGAGAGAGATTTTTGAGCTGCGGTGATTTGGAACTGTTACCTTAAAGATTCTTTTTTTCCTTCTTCTTCTTCTGGACTGTTTTTAGAAGAAAGAAGGAGGGGTGGTATTTGTATATATATGTTTGTTATTGTAAGAAAACTAGTTAGAGTTGTTGTGTATATAAGTAGTCTCCTAGTTCTTATTGTGTAGCAATAAATTTTAATATTAATCCCCATGTCAAGGAGATCTGTTTTGTCTATGCAAACTCTTCTTACTTATTAGCAAAATTTATGTGTTGATAAAAACTGTACAGACAGCACAGGGCTAAACCTTTGACATCTACTTTTGCAACCAGTGAGAACTGATGATAGCAGCAGTCAGATCTTCAGTTCCAAAGTCTGTCTCGAGAAGAAGTCTGAAAGGATACATCATTGTGCATTGTGGAAGTCCCCTGTGGCAGAGAGCATAAAGCCAAGATTTCTCTCCCATTTGAAAGTGAGAGCATCTGGAGTTATGTTCGGGAGCTTCTGAAGGTAGATTGTTGTCTTCTTATTTTAGGTTATTTAACAACTGTATGGGAATATTTCAGCAAGAAGAGGAACTGCAGAAACAGATATTAAAGAAAACTAAAAAATAAGTATGGTGTTATAAATGTGTGTGTGTGTGTGTGTATAGATATTCATATGTAATAAAAGCTGAATGGTTCAGAATATCTGCAGACCAAAGGACAATTCTATTTTGTGTCTGGCATCCCAGAGCCAGGGAGGAGCAGGAGTGTTTCACGTCAGCTGGAAAACTTGTCCCTACTGTCAGGAACCTTTATTTAATGCAACGCTTCTTCCTTGCTGCAGCTTCTCTTCTGATCTTTCTTGGTCATAAGAACCAAAGATGGCTTTGATCCTATGCTAAGAGTATCTTAATCTCACACCTCAAAAATCCATGTTTTCCCATCACGTGGCCTGATGGGGTGCTGAGCCTTTTTAACAGTCACTTGATCCATGTTATCGTATCTCTTGGAAATGAAAAATGGTATCATTTTAAAACTTAGCAGAACAAATAAAATACCAAGGGCTAGTTTTCTTCTTATGTAAATAATGGACAAGACAAGAATGCAGCCTGTTTCATTTGTATCTAAAGATATGATTGTCTTTGAGATGTGCTGGTAGAAAGCCTACGGAGCTGATCAGAAGATTAGATTTTACACCAGCTGCTGCTTCTGAGTGAGAGAAAACCAGTTCTCATTCAACAGATTTCTTCAGCACTTAAAGTACTGTATCATTCAAACAGGCTCCCCATAAGCCTGTTCCAGCTCCATTTTCACTGAAATTTAAAGGAGCTTTGAATAATGGTTTTCAAAAGACCTGTATTCACAGAGCTGACTGATGAATCCCTTCCTGAAATGATATATACTAAATTATCACTTCATCCTAAACTAGAACAAAAAATCATGAAGACTAAATATGTTTTAGAAAGGGATGTTTAGAAATAATTTATTTTGAAACAACAAATTTTCTTCGTTTCTGGCTGCTCAGCTGGAAAACTTGTACTGAAAATCAGTGAATTAAGGGTCAAAAGTAATTTATATTGCCTCAAGTGAAACTTTAAAATACATTTCCCCTATAATTTTTTCTTTCACTGAATTCTTTTAAGTAGCAAGAAATACTTAAATAATCCCTTACTTAAGTTTTTAAATTGGTACACCCTCAAGATATATATATCTTGCTCTCGTGCTGTAGGATGTAGATGAGTCTGAATTATTGTACAATGTAATAACTCCAAATGAATGAGTTACTTAAGATTCAGGAACACATTGTGAGAGACTGAATACTAAAGAAAAAATATTAAATACCTTGGTAGAATGACAGGAGAGCCAAAGATGGACAATGAGAGTTGGTGGCTGAGAGAGAGCTTGAGGAAAGCTTAGTCTGTCTCTTCTCTAAAAGTAGGCTCTGGCCAGCACAGGGTAAATTTTTGCAGTAGCCAGGAGGAGGCATGACTAAAAACCACCTCATGTGCCAGGAGCAGAGGAAAGGGACTCTTTTCCAGGGAGAAGGGGTTCCTTGAGTTCCTTCTGTTTGAGTAAAGGTAGCAGATGGAGCTGTCTGGTGTTGTTGGGGGGTTTCTGTGTGAATTGTTTCCTTTCTTGTACCCTCCTTCATTGGTATGGTTGCTGTTACTGTTCATTTTCTTATCTCATTGCTGTTTCCAGTATATTGTTCTTATCTCAACCCATGATCTTTGTCTTTTGTGCCTCCAATTCTCCTCTCCATCCCATTGCAAGGGGAGGGGAAGGGAAAATAAGGAAGCAGTGAGCAGTGTGTCGTTTGAAGAATCTTGGTGGGGGCACCAAACTGGGGAGTGCCATTTCTAAACCACGACAGTAGGATGATGAATATTAAGCTTGCATAGTATCTGTATGTTACTGAGTCGTAAAACCAAAAGACTTTTAAAATTGAATTATCTATTATTTACTTGTTGAAATGTCTAGACTTCATATGAAGTAAATCATCAGAATAACACCAGTTTGCAAAATATTGCTATGAGACTTAAAATTTCAAAATTGATATTAGGGAGAAAAAGTCCAGTATTGATTTCAACATCTGTACCAATACTGGAAAAAGAGAGGTAATGATAATAGAACTGTGATATTGAATTATAGACATATTTTTACTTGTCACATTCTGAAGTAATGCTGGTGACCTCTTTTCTCTGTAAGGATGGTTCCAGAAACCAACCCAGGCAAAGCTCATGAACGCGCAATTTCCTAATTCCTGTTATCACCTGCTTCCTTTAGGAATAAAGGTGAGCATGTATAATCACATTTCAAACCTAGAAAGTTTAAACTAAATCTCTTAATGATACTTCAATGTTACCACAGGTTGCTGTTATGCCTGGAACTTGTATGGGTTCCTACAACTATCTGCTAACTGGAAATCGTTACTGCAGATCTGTAACTTGGCCTTAGTTTGCTGCTTTCCATCACAAAATAAATAAATAAATAAATAAATAAATAAATAAATAAATAAATAAATAAATAAATAAATAAAAAATCATGGTTGGAAGAGACCTTTAAGATCATCCAGTTCAACCACCAACCCAGCAGTACCACTGTAACCCCTAAACCACATCACCCAGTGCCAGACCCAGACCCCTTTTGAACACCTTTGGGGATGGTGACTCCATCACCTCCCTGGGCAACCTATTCCAGTGCCTGACAGCCATAATAGTGATTTTTCTTTTAGTATGTAATCTGAATCTCCTCTGTTTAAGCTGTGCATAATTCCCAGAGTGCATACTTCCCTTGTACTTGATGGCTTCTGTATTAAGAATAATTCCACGAGCAAGGAATCTGGTGAAATCTAAGTTCCTATAGATTTTTACCTCATGACCAAAACCTACGGTGTTTAGTGTGCTGTGAAATACAAGTGAAAATTTATAGTTCCTTTGATACCTCAACTCCTTTGATACAGAGCCCGTAAAAATACCTTTGCATGTTTCACAAATCTGTAGAAACTGAGATCTTTTGAAAACTAAGATTTCTCTCAAAATAAACTTAAATGTAACAGTGATTTCAGAACTGCTGGTGAAGCTGGGGACAGACTGATTTGTATCTGAGGAGTGTGATCAAATGTTTTATATCCTGACCTAATGTTTAATTTCATGTGTGTGCAAAAGTCTTTCTGATTTCAAAACCTGGAAAATAGCCTTGGGATTTAACTTCCTTATCTCCAAATTTAAATTTACTGCAGAAGATGAAAAATGGCCTTTCAGTGTAAACACTCAACATTTATGGGAAAGTAACTTTAATTTAATAAGCAAATTATTTTCCTATTAATTAAATGTGTATTGATTGTTGCAAGAGCAATTATTGAGTTTAGCAAGTATGAAAGAGATTAATCTAGTTGCAATATAATTAGTTTAGAATTGCATGGGCAACACAAATACACAATTAGAAGGAGCTGTATTTGTAGGCAGTTAAGGATTTATTAATGAAAAATGCTCTGATTGTACGAGTATATACTTTAGATTTACATGAGAATTCAGGGAAGTAACAGTTTTAGAAAACTGATAATTTGCCATCTCTCCAGAAAAGAATACACAGAAAAATACACAGTGAGACAGGTAGCAGTCATACTTATAGAGTGTGTGTGTTTGAAACCATTTATTTTAAATAAATAAAAACCAGTTTCCTTACCATCAAAGACAGAAAAACAACAAAACTTCTGCACTTCCAGTGGATGGACAACGGAGAAAATAATTAAAGAGCTACCATTAAAATATGGTGAGTATATTTGTGGAGCCCAGAGGCCTCTTTTCCCTCTATGCATACAGAGAGTGCTCATGAAAAACCTTACACTATATTTCCTAAATGTTATTAAATTGAAAGGGTTTCCCTGACAGGGCTGAATGATTTTTATACAGGGATTTTGAAGGAGATGGACCATAAATTTTAGCAATGCTGGGCAGTATTTTACAGCTCTGTAGGCCAAATGAGGTTTGTGGGTCATTTTGAAGCTCTTGCTAGAGAAACAAGCAAGCAATGTGTTTGACTATATTGTCATTAATGGGAAAGGAACTGTTGAAATGTGTCTCATAAGATGCTTAGCAAAATTTGGAGAAGCATTATGTTTAGAGCAAAACAAAAACAATCAATCAAGGAGAAAGGATGAATTAATCTTGCTGCCACAAGATCACGCAGAAGGGTCTTAAAATGTCAGGTAGTTCAGAAGAGCTGTAGTTAAGCATTTAAAATTTTTCAGGTGTACTCAGCTAGTATTATAAGATGTAAATTTTATTTTATTGTTAGAATTAAGCCAATTGTCTGGCAATCAGATGCAGTAGAAACAGAACTATAGAAGTAAAATAAAGAAGAAAAGAACTCAGAAAATTTGAGCTCATTAATGAAAGAAAAGGCCTTATCTCAGGTACATGGTATGGAGAACGAGTGTATTTGTAAAAGATGTAACAGAATAGATAATCTTTGGAAAATAATTTGCTGTGTCTGAATCATGAGGAAATTTTCTTGAAAATTTCATTTTTATTAGTGTTTTAAAGCCAGTATTGATCCATAAAGCTTTCCAAAACATTTCACAGAAATTTGTTATCCCTATTAGTATTTGTCTTTCAGAACATGCAACACTAAAATGACTTGTCCAAGATCGGAGTAGATCGATAGTGTCAGTGGGGATCAAATCTGCTGAACTCCTTTTAGTTCTTTCCTTTTATTACTAAGCTGTTTCGCATCAATTTCTTCGGATAAGACAATTCAAAGCCAGTCAAATAACTGCACGTGTCATCCTTGCTTCTCCTTTGTACTCTGTTCAAACACATTTATTTTGCTAAATAGGATGAGACTCCATCTGTCTCAATTTGTTTGAGTTCTCTCCCCTTCACACTCTTCCCAACTAAATATTCCAGGTCATAGGCTCGTTGCAGGGTACTGGCTCCTTGCCCATGTCCTTTTCCCCATTCGCAGTTCCAGTGCTGTGAGAACAGGGGGCAATTATTAGCCTTCTGCAGCAGCTCTTGCGTCCACTGAAGACACAGACTGTGCATTACTGGCTTTTAGAGTGAGAAACTCAGTGGTGTCCCCTGACCTATCACTTGTGTGTCAGTGGAAGAAGTTGAAACAGCCGTTTCTCAGAGGACAGCAAATGTATCAACAAAACACTTTGCTGATACAGCCCCTGTACCTAGACGTGGCAAATGAAGGCTATTTTGGGTTGTCAAATATATAATAACTTGTGTGGAGAGATTTGTAAAAAGCAAAGTTTGTTCTGCACAACTTAAATCTTTTCAAAGTGTGGGACCTAAGAAAAGTTGGTGTTCTTTTAGGTCAAGGAGATGTTTTCACTTACGGCAAACTTTTTGAAGGAAGAAAGGATTCCTCTTCTCTGGGCTTGAGTGTCCTGACACAGTTCCTGCTCTCTCTTCCTGTTTCATTTCCCCCCCTGTTTCTCCTTTCTACTTATTCTTTTTTGTTGTTTATTAAGCTAAACTAACTTTTAAAAGTACTCAAAATTTACATGCTTCTCCAGGTATATAGTGGTGGCCTTGCCAACAAGTGTGGGTTCTTGCACTTGTGTTTACTTCAGTAGTCACACCAGGAGGAGAAGCAGAAAGCACTACCTTTCAAATAACTGTATTCTTATGTTTCTACTAATTACTGGGATATTCCTACTATAAGTTAGACCTCAGTACCATTATCTTCCTTTCTTATTTGATTGCATTTCCTTCTAGACACCACTGGTCAAGGTAACACCTACGCCACAAAAAGAGCAGTATTCAAGGGGTGAGAAAGTCTGAAGTCTGCAAAGTATTAACCCTAACTAATGCACTATTAACAATCAAATACTGTGTATTTATAATATATTTCAATGAAAAACAAGAAATGGATCTTGCAAGTGTCTGTTTTCAGGACAAATGTTTCAATGATGGAAAAATATTTGATGTTTTGGGCATGTGTATGTATGACTGTTTTCAAGAAATGCTCTCTCACACTTGACTGATGCTGTGTGATATGGTAAAGTAATAAAAATACATGTTGAACATATTTCTATCTGCAAAAATCCAGATCCAATTTTTGTATAATTTTAGAACACAGTGTCTTAAACCTGTTAATATGGGAGCAGTTGATTTGATTCATGTGGGGGTTTGCAAGCAAAAAGAATTCCAAAATTAGAGACAGAAATGTATGCATTTCACAGTAGGAGAATCTTGTAAGGAGGTCAGAAGTTGTTCTTTAATCATGCAGGTAGTCAACTTTTAGCTAATAATAACAAGGAAATGTATTTCCATTTCTAGTTTCCTCTAGGCACAATAGAATGCTGTAAACCAAGGTCATTATATACTGTAGTACAGATTATAGATTACAGGAATCCAGCATCTTTCATTTGAGAGTTATTATAAAGTAGCTTTTGACAAATGAAGAACCTTAACCCTTTTGAAAATCTTTGTCACTTCTCAGAGCTTGTGGTGTCAATTTAGACTAACTGTTTAAAAAGAAGTATGCATAGTTTTTGAGCAAATTAAATTCAAGTTGCAAAGACTGAAACAGAATTTTTGCAAAGCAGTTGGACAACAGGAATTTTTATCTTACTGCAATTTTTTGCATTGTAGTAGAAGGTGACATTGCATGTCATTCATAGATGTCTTGGTTTAACCCCAGTCAGCAGCAGAGCCTTACACAGCCTCTCACTCACACCCTGCAGTGGGATAGAGAATCAGAAGACAAAAAGTGAGAAAACCCATGGGTTGGGATAAAGACAGGTTAACAGGTAAAGCAAAAGCTGCACATGCAGGCAAAACGACACAAAGAATTCATTCACCGCTTCCCACGGGCAGGCAGCTGTTCAGCCATCCCCAGGAAAGCAGAGCTCCATCACATGGGAAGACAAAATGTCATCATTCTGAACGTCCTACTTTTCCTCATTTTTTTCCAGTTTATAAGCTGAGTATAACACTTCTGGAATGGGATGTCCCTTGGGTCAGGTGGGGTCAGCTGTCCCAGACGTGTGCCCTCCCAGTCCTTGTGCCCCACCAGCCTTCTTGGGGTGGAGTGAGAGGCAGAAAAGTCCTTGACTCTGGGTAAGCCCTACTCAGCAATAATGAAAATATCTCTGCATTATCAACACTCTTTGGACCCTGAGTGCAAAACACAGACACATACCACGTATTACAAAGAAAATAAACTCTGTGCCAGCCCAAACCAGCACAACAGCATAAATGCTTTTTTATATATCCCATCACCTTTCAAGATTTCCTTGAGAAAAACATCTTAAGATTAGGAAAGCTCTCTAGAGAAACAAAGCCTATTAATCTTGAAGACTTTCTTTGTTTGGGACAACAGCTGAATACATAGAGGTTTCAAGAACATGTGGAAGATAGAATAAAGCTCAAAACATATGTCACGTATATGAGCAGTACATAGCAGAGCTATTCTAATTTGATTGGGCCCACACCCTGGAAGCTGTAAGTGTATAGCTGTGATGGAAGACTGAACAGGCATGTGTTTGGCAATGATCTTGGATCTCCCAAATTAGAAAAAGCCAGAGTTGTCTATAATTTTCTCTGATATTATGGGAGCTATTTGCAGGATTCAAACCATATCGCAAAAATTGAACATTGATAAACTTTATTTGATCTTGCTTTTATTTTTTTTTTCCTCCCCTGCTGTAGTTATTCTAATTCTGTTGCTGAATATGATATCATGAGACTACAGACTAATGTGTAGTTAAAGGGTGTTCTGACTCGTGGAGACAGTTAAATTCTGGTTTTTGACCACCAGAAGTCAGTGTGCTGCTCTGACACTGGAATCTTTTGGGGCTATAGGGGAGAAATGCTGATGAACTGATAAAGAAAATGGGCAAATCCTTCAAAGTGGGAAGGGGAGAGAGAACATACTCATTTTTGTAAATATGTTTAGCTGGAGAGGGGCTCACAGAATGTCATGTTGACACTGAAGATCCTGAATGTATTTGTGGGACGTTGTTTTGCTTGTGTTTTTTTTTAGCAAGGTGTTTAACTGTACAGAATAATTTTGTGTTGTATCCTCCTCAGAAGACAGCTTAGATAAGAAACAGAAAACATCAACATTGCATGTGTAGCTGTCACTGAGTATTTGTGCTGCTTGTCTGAAGGGTACAAAATAGTGAATTTATGCTGAAAATATCTAGAAAGATGCCACGGTAAGCAATGCAAAATATGTTACTTAAAATCAAGAAAACACATCAAGCAGAATAAACAGGCAGAAAGAATATTATATTTGTAAATTAACTGAAGGTGAATATATCTGCAGTTCAAATGGTAATATCAGAGTTTTAGAAAATAAATGTGTAAAAGATACACCATTAATGAAATATGTAGGATGTAGAGTGTATTTCCCTGTACTATACTCTGACTAACATCATCATATACATACAGCAAAAGGTATTATCTGTCACTGCATTTTAGAGTTTAATTTTAACCATTAGAGTGGGGGAGTAGTTTTAAGACATTCTGGTGAAAATGCAACATCTAGGTAACCTTTTGTTAAAGTATCCCTCAAGTTACAAGCAAGGTGTAGAAACAAATAAGGTGTATTGATTTCCATAGTTATTGCCCTGGTTCCTACAAAAGAAAAAAAAAAAGTGTGCTTTTTTGCCTCAACTCTATTAGAAATTGGTACTATAACATGTCATTTTATGTGAAACTGTTTATTTTTTTTTTTCAAGTTACTTTCTGCACTCTGAATGAGAGCTCTAATCTTTTTAGTTGGCTTTGGGTGCCACCAGAAAAGCAACACACGTCATGGTGTAGCAGACCTTGCCTGAGAGCCCATCACTGCTTAAAGCTCCTGCTAGGCTAGCGAGCTCGTGGTTGTTGTCTTTTGAATGCTGTGCATCTAGTTCATCACAAACATGCAGAGATGATATTTTTAATATTCAGTTATAGTTTGGGGTTTTTTTAGCAGAGCTATCTGCTGCCTTCGTCTTTCCTTTCGACGTGCAACATTATCAAGGAGAGTATTTGAGATAGCTCTTGCCGAACAAGTAGTTTTGAAAATAGATGCTGGCTGGATAGCCAATGCAGCTAACAGATAGTCTTGGAACACGTTCTTTTGAATCATTAAAAAAGAAAAATAGATTCACTTGAGGTTTTTTCTCTCGGCAGATGAGCTCTATGACAAACAATAGAATCCTGCTGGTTCCTTAGTCAATTGAAAAAATACATTGTGTGCCTCTAGAAGACAAGGAGAAAGACGAATTTCCTAGGAAAAAGAGTCTGTAGGTGATATCTGCTCTCTTAGTCTAACTCAGTGTTCCTGAGAAAGAATGCTGGAAACCATAGCTGGCAATACACCTATGCTGTAATGCTGTGTTGTTACGCACAGCTGAAATGTTGTGTTGTTAATGCTTTTTCTTTATCTGTTGTTTTAAAAACACTGATCATTCCTAACCACATCCTGCACACTATTAATCATTGTCAGGTGACAAATGGCAGAAGAGTTTGAAAAATATTCTCCTTATAAACATTTTCTTTGGGTACACTCACATTTTCTATAGCTTATTGCTTTTTCAGCCTTCAAAAAGAGAATATAAACCCAGGATATTTTTTTTTTTTCTAAAATCTCCATCTCATTTGCTATTTATGGCCTGTGGCATGAACATCTACTTATTCTGTAGCAAACAAGATGGTAACACTTCTGAATCAGCAAAAAGAGGACATATGGAAATACCTAGAACTCAGTTTTTCCGTACTATGGAAGTGACCACTAAGCAAGTAGCCTTCTATAAGTTTCTGATACATCGTCCTTTGGGAATACTTTCTCTTCACTTTGCAGAAGTGCCAGCAAGACCTTCAGTGACAAATTAGGTTTGTCATCTGTTTTGCTGTTTCATAGACTCTTTGCTAAATAAGGCTGTTCAGTTATTTAAGTGTGCTCAGTCCTGGGGTCATGTTTGCCAAGTCTCAGTTTCTCAGTTATGTAGTTAATTATTTAACTATGGCTTAAGGAATGCAAAATTTAGGCTTTTACTTTTATATGTTTCTATTTTTACTAGAAAAAAAATAGAACATTTTAAAACTTTTTGAGTCTGAAGATGGCATCTAGGCTCTAGTAAAGAGGATTATAAATAAACTTCAAACTGATCCTAAGGAGGCGGGTGACTCAGTTGATAAAAACGTTCATTCGTTACTGGGTTATTAAAGATGTCATTTGCTAAGGTGATAGGGCTCTTAAGAGGCACTATTTTAACAAGTCCACCCCATTTCTTTTCAGGGTTGGTTAGTGAGCTTCATCCATATATCAACATAAATTCCCCGAGTCAAGCGAAACGCACAGCATGATGTCAGTATTGATTGGCAGACTTGGCCTGTGGAGCTGTTATGGGCACGCAGTGAATTTCCCTTTCAGAAAGTGATTGGCATCTTTGCAGCCATAAGCAGCTTGATGAGGGCTAATGTGAGGAGAGATGAGCTTCCAGCATCTGTCCTTGATGATATAGGTATATATCTATTGATTTCCAGATGGGAACAGCAATGTCAGGCTGTTGTACGTGTGCTCTGTGTAGCAGATAAGGTACCACGTCCTCTGGGGGGAGGTGCCTGTCTCTGCCTCATTTTGACATTCATTTTCAACAGGTTTCTTATTTGGTTCTGGGAACAAATTTGGATAGTGATATGCTTAGAGATGTAAATACAAGAAATAAAATTTCAACTTCATGTGATAGCAGATTCAGAAGATATTGGAGACATGCTTAGAACACGATACTCATAGCAGTGACATAAATAAGCATAATTATCTGTGAAAAGATGCAGATGCTATAAAAATGAAAGCTGCATCTCAGTATCAATGAAGTTTGTTTTGTTTTCCTAGGGAAAGAAAAAATAAGTTATTTTAGTTGAGCTTCTAGTTCTGAAATTTTAAAATTATTGATTTTTGTGTGTGTTCTGAGATTGCTTCTTGTTCTGGAAGTACTTTGCATCTATTAGTCAGATGCAAAAAACATTTAATTGAAGCAAAACATCCATTTAAAATATTTTTTAAAATTGTTTCTATAAAATAAATTATTGTTTCTCTCACATTACAAATGGAGAAAATACAACTCTGTAGAAATCCTTAACTTCCCAGTAAATCAAAAACTAAACTGAGTTTCTTTCTCTCACTCCCCAGTTTTCTTCATAGTAATAACATATACTATTATCGGTAATATCTCCATTGTCACAGCATTACAGATCAGTACAGTTGTGTTTTTTTCCCCCATCACTACCCATGTCTTTATCCTATTTTCCACATCTGTCTACCCCAGGAAGGATGAATATCTTTTACGTATGAACTATATTCTTCCATTTCATTATGAATTACAGTAATTGTTTTAAAGGAGCAAAACTGTTTTACTCAGTACTAGTTAAGAGTCCACTGAACAAATTCTCCAAGGCTACAGTCGATTCAGCTCCCCAGTCTTTGAAGTTCATTCATTTCTCCTTCAAGTTAAAACTATGTCTTGGGGAGTGGGGAGGGCGAAAAACCAAAGCAAAACAACACCTATATATAAAGAGAATGAAAATCCTTAATTACTAATCAGAGAGAAGATACTCTTGGAGGAAATATCAGTGAAGAATAAATACTGTGCAATAATAAAAGCACTCAAAACTAACGTTGCATAAGTGATTTAAGGAGAAAAGAAAAGCATCATTAGATGACTGATCAAGGAGATTAATGATTTTATATTTTTTCTAAATACGGGGAGAGGAATGTTAACATTTATCCAAAACATTTTTTCTTTTAGTGTCAGTTTGAACTGACTGCAGTACCTTATATGTTGTACAAAATATATCCCATTAACCTTTGTCGCTTGGTAGAAAATCAAAATCATCTTTACTCTTCTCACAAACTCTGCCAAATAATAGCTCTGCTACAGAAGTTTGCATTTCATAGGTTTGGCCCCATTTCAGATGGTTGATCCTAAAGAACTTTGCTCAGAGTGTCTAATTTACGTAAGAACTTTATACCACAGGTTTCATGAAAAACTGTAAGATCAATCCTCAGATGAGTCATTTTTCCAGAATGTCAGAATATTGTAACCTTTAGAAAAACAGGGACATTAAGGTTTTTTAAAAATAAAAATTTGCTAATGATACAGAGCTTTTATTCTCAGAGTAGAGTGGTTTAAGCTATTAGGAGATATATTGACATATAATTTGAGAAAATTATGAGGAAAAAGAACATATCCAAGCAGCAATCTGCTATTTGCTGAAGGTTGCTCATGGGACAAATAAGGCATTTCAGAGCATCTTATACTATTCTAGATACACCTCAGTTATTTGAATGTCAATTTAGTGCCAAACTAACATTTTTTCCTCATTTTTAGATAGCTCAATTTTGACTTCTGCTATTTGAAAGGTACCTATCCTACCTCAATAACTGGTATTGGAGGAGTTGTTTTGATTTGATTTTTAGACTACCCATGAAATCCTCCTTGCCACTTTTAGCTCTACCATCGCACACTGTGCACATTGTCCTACTGGAGCAAAGAGGAGGGTGTTAGGTCGTTGAGATGGCTGCTGTCATATCTCTTAGAGCAATTTGTTGTTGGGTAAGAGTTGTGGAGTAGTCTGGGAGCTACTTCAGTTGCTTTTTACTCATAAAGATAAGATGTCACAAATTATTTTCAGCTTTAATTATTTTTTCCGTTGGCACTGTGGGAAAATGAAATTAGATCTTTCTGTTTTGGTTTCAACCCACATATTGAAAAGCTCTGCCTCTGTCTTCATGGTGCATTGGTGGCTTTTGAAAGGGAAAATATTACAATCCTATTGCCACCAGTTTTGCTGCAGGTTTTGCAAAATGAGGTTCACAGACACTGTTATATGCTGAACTTCTCGAGGTACTCCCATAGCATCTAGTTTAATTCAGCAGGTAAATGTTTCATGTGAACCTTTGCAAAGGTTAAGATTCTGATTTCAGAACACATGTTCCGCTAGATGGAATTTACCTCCGAGTCTTTGCTTTTCTTGTATATGAAGGTGTAGACTTGTATTCAGAAGTCAAAATTTGCTTTTAAAATATCTTATTTGACTCCTCCCCCACCACTCATTTACTAACATTTATGGCAAATTGAACAAAACAGTGATAGAAAACTGTACTTTTATTTTCTTAAAAACAAAACAAAACAAAAATCTTGGCTATCTGCATGGAAACAAACATAATAGTAATGTTCTTATGATTACTGCTCTTCAATGCTTAACGTCTAACTACATCTTACTGTTTCTCTTTCATCTTAATCCATTCATCTCATCCTCTTGTTACATTCTTTCTTATTAAGACGATGAGAGATTGCATTGAGAGATGCTATGTCTTCCATATCTGCATAGTGACCAGCATCATGCCTGGCTAAATGCTAAATTACTTATCAGACCTGCGCTCCTAGTAGATGACTGAAAGTACATCAAGTTTCCACCTTTCAATTTTTGTATTAACTGAGGCAAAAGTCCCACAGATGACAGCTTCATTCACTGTGTAGCCCTAATTCATCCCTCGAGCACTGTCCATCCTACAGAAAAAGCAATTAAGTAATTAAAAACTGCATCAAGATGCATACAGGCAGAGGGGTATAGGGAATTAAAAATGCACTCTCAGTGTTAATTCTAGCATTTCTTCATTTTTCAGTGCTTGACTTTGCAAATTAATGATCTTTTAATAGAGTTTTTTGCATGTAACTTGCTATGTTTGTTAAAAAGTGAGTTGAAAGAAACTCAGAAGGGCTGTCAGGGGGATAAAATAGAGGCCCATACAACTGCCCTTTAGAGGGGTCAAGTCAACAGTTCAGACCTATTTCTATTCAGCTAACGGGACTTCTAAGCAGTGGAAGTTGCAAATTGTCACCTTTCATGAAAATCTGTTATAAGAGGAAGATATGGCATGTATTTTTGTAAGAGTTTCTGTATATTACTTGCTAATAGGAAATTATACTATCTAAAAACTCCAGTATTTATTCCAGATTTTCTGTATATTCATTTATCTCTTCCTTTTGTGCTAGCTCAGGGCAGTCTAAGCTCTGTGGGTCTTCTCTCTGTCTTCTAAACTCCTGAGTTCCTGTTCTGCTCCCTAACATGTAAGATTATTAATTTTAATGGTATTAATTTTAAGGTTATTAATTTTAATATGACTTTCGTTTGCCCTCTAATATTTTAATCTGACCATGACTATGCATGCCAGGTGTGCAGTCCGCCTCTGACTTCAAAGGCTCTGACAGGGGCTAAGATCAGACTCAAAATTAATAGTATGTGTGACAGTCAGTACATGAATATATAGAAGAAGACAGGAAGGTACTTCCTGCTTTATTCCCAAAATAACAAAGCCTGGATTTATTTCCAAAGCTATTATAGTGAAGTGGAATGTTATGAACATCTATCTGTACAAAATCTGTAATAAATATTGTTAAAGACTGTGGTAGGACTGCTGAGACTTTAGAGAAGTTCATGATGCAAGAAAAACACACCCATATGCACTGCAGTGGCGCTGTTGGGAACATCAGTATATGACAGGTCAGAGAGATTTGGGCATAAGGTGGAATATTTTTTATCCTTTTAAAAAAAATTCCATAATTCTCATATTCGTCTTAACACTCAGTAAACTTACACGTATTAAAAAGCAGAAAGGTTTATATTTCATGTCCTTCTATGTGCATTTGAATTATTTTCCCACTTTTAAATTCTGCCTTTGAAGCACATTATCTGACCTGGCTGTCCAGCAGAATTATAGTTTAAATGAAAAGCCTGGTAATTTTACATGGGTCCCTGCAGGTTTCCAGTTAGAACTGAACATCCTCATTGCCAGGTGCAGTTGCTGTGTAGTCCATCAGCACAGCCACACTGGAAACTGGTTTTATTTTAAGCTCTTTCTTTAAGTTACACTTGATTTGGAATCTATTGAATCAGTGTTTGTAATCAATATTAGAATTTTCTCTGCAAAGAGTCTGTAACTTACTGAGGAGCATAATAAATGTCTGCATGAGTAGGCAATAGCCTGAAACTCCTAAAGGAAGAGGCATGGCTTGACAGGATAGCATTAAAAGAAAATTGAATCTAATTGCACTAATTATGATGTCAACAAAATATTTTTAGATCCTGCCTTTCACGGAAGTAGTCTAAAATGTTGGAGGGAGGAAAAACAACCCTTTTTTGTTAAAATAATTATTGTTTTCCTGACCTAGGTCTTGCTCTGTAGATTTTGAAGTATGTAATAGCCCTCGGGGAGGACAGTGCTATTCTTGAAATGTGTGAGGCTAAGGCCTGGAGAGATGTTGAAAAGAATAACAGACAGATGCCTCTTTGTACATTTAAGTGTAATGCTGTTTAAAAGAAAATGCAATGTTTAAATGGTCCCTGGTTGTCTTTTTGACATATTCAGTTTTAGTCAGCTCTGTGGGGAGATTTAACTGTCTGTTCTGTCAGATGGAAGATCGGGAACTATAAGGAAGTTAACAGAAGCCAGAGATGAAATTTTCTTCTACAATTACATGATAAGTTCTGTTCAAAAGAAAATATTGTATTCCATTTTCAATTTTAATTGTGAAGTTTTCATTCTGCTCCCATCCTGTCAGACTCTGCTGATAACCTCCCAGTTGGAGGCTGCTATCAGTGGGAAGCGGGTCAAAAACTCTGACGCCAGAAATGGGCAAAAAGCTTGGGACACTAAAGACATGAAATTAAACATAATTCAAGAAGGATATTTACGATATAATGAGTCCTGGGAGTTAAACTTGGGGTTAAACTTTAGATTTCTAGTATGTGTATGTTCAAGTGAGGAAGTTTGCATAACAGTGAGAATTATTCTGTACTGCTTCTAGACTTGCCCTAGTGAAGAACCAGGACACTTGTTTACTTGCACAGGAGTACAAAGACAGCACAAATTTCCTATCTCTGCATGTTGTAATGATCATGCCACGCTTCAAAAGTATTGTAATAACAAAAGTATCATCTACATTTCCTTTATGTAGGTTCTATACTAATTGTGTGTTAAATGTCTGAAGACGTTTCATGCATTTCTGCTGTTGAGTTGTGAACATGACAGTTCCTTAAACATCCATTGCTTTTACGAACATATGTAAATGACTTGCCCCAAACACCTTTTCCTCTTCCAAGAAAGTCAGATTTAAGTAACGTATGTCTTAGAGTAAGCCCTGTTATGGCAACAGTGAACAGAATTCATGGTAGGTGTTGTTTAGTGTTAATTTTACATGCCTATTTTAATACTTAAAGATGAGTGAATGGGACATCGACCTCAGAAAGTCCCAAAGCTGCTCTCTGTGATCTAGATAGTTCTACATTGTGAAGTATCACTAAAACCTTGCTCTGTTCTTATGTTCTTACATTAAGCAGCTGCTGCCTATTTAGGTGTGTACATACTAACTGTTATTTGTTTCTCAAGGTCACAGTAGTGATGGACATAGAACAATATATACCTTCTTATTTACTTAAAAGAATGGAAATTGAACTGTAAAGTTAAAAGCGTTTCTGTCTTTCATTGGTTAAAAGAATGCTTCTTTCCAGTTTTCTACATCATTATTTATTGATGACAAGAGTTAATATTCCTAACAGAATTGTAGATGTATTTTTCTCTCTCAAATATGCTAAAACCACTGATGAAGTTTAAAGGTTTATGTATTTTAGCTCAAGTTTTAAAGAGAATTTCTTCACTTTAGAGGTTAAATTTTACACAGTGACCATGACAGCACTGTCTGCAGGAGCAGAGAGAAAACACTTTGCTAGTGAGGAAAACATTGAGTTATAAGAACAGCTAAGGGCAGGATGGAAGAAAGACCATTAGTAAACCCACAAAGAGATTTGGATTTTGTGTCTCACTATTGAGGAGAATTGCATCAGTCACCACTCACAGCCCTGTCACCTAATAATTCGTGATTGATTCACCCCATCCAACCTACCAGCTTCAACATTTGACTAAACCTTTCTTCTGTTTTTTTACAGCAGAAGCTTGAGGCACGGGAACAAATCACTTTAAAAGTGATTTCTGTTAGTCAAGATTGTCAGTTAATAATTTTTTTAATGCATAGAGATTAAGCTGATTGTAAGGTGGGATTTTTCTGCATTAATTATAAGGCAGGTTAAATGGTGCCTATTTTAGAATGGGTACAGTCTTTAGCCTGTTGGCAAGCAGAGTGTTTCCAATTCTGCCTGTAAATGAAAGGAACTAGTGTTTCCCAATTAAATCAAGCAGCTGTTTCACAGACAGTATTGCTAATAGCTACCAACTAAACTCCAAGCTGTTATTCTGGATTGTTTAATGAACTGCTTTTAATACATAGTAAATGCTAACCTCTGTATTTCAATTTACTGAGCAAGAAGGGAAGGATATTTAAAGGCACATCTCCCTTCAAACTTCTACAGTATCATAGGAACCGTCTGTGCTAATGAAGCACAGGAACTTGAGACTTACTTATACTATTTATAAGAATCCTGGGATAGTGCTAGCTAAATTGTTTTTGACAGTGTATGACAAAAATTGCCATGTTCTGATGTTGTACAGTGACTGTAATTTTCTCTCTTAAGAATATGTTGTGGGCATGTTATGTAAACTTGCAGCTTGTGTTCTTCAGTGTTAACTGCCCAAGACTGACGATAAAGTAAAAATGCATCTCACATTGGACATACCAATGTAGGCACTCTTGTAATTCTATCCTGAATATATATATATATATATAATATTTTTCCACGCTAAACATAATCTCTGGTATTTGTTCTCCTTTGCTCAGGAGGCCTTCTCTACATCAATGCTTCTCTGAGAATAAGCATAAGGAAACAAGGCATCAAAACTATCTCTCCTTTAAACACCAAAAGTAGCTAGTTCAGAGCTCTGAAAAATGGTTTCCTGTGTAGACAAACATCATTTGCAATCTAACTCACTTAACACTGCTTTTCCTATTAAAAATTTCTTGGCTTCTCAGCTGATGGCTCTTTAGTATTTCATTATATTAGATTAAAATGAGTCACCGTCTTGCAACTCTAAATTGCAATACCACCAACTGGTGATATTCTTGGCTGCCTGTATGTCAGCCATACAGCAAAATGTAAGGTATTTTTCTAGAGGTAAGTGTAGGATTTTTGAATTGCCTCAGAACGGGACCATTTTATCTTGCTAAGTTTCAATTGTCCAGAAAATTACAAAAAATATCTTAAGAAAAAGTGATAAAAATTAGTTTATAATTTGAATCATAAAGTGTTGGGAGAAACAGAAGACCGAGCTTCAGCGCAAAAAAGTATCACACGGAAGATGCAAGCAGGGAGAGGTTACCCATGAAAACCATAGAGACACTGGGCATGGAAGGGCACAGTTAGGAAAGTTGGAAAAACTACACCTTCAGATATAAGTTGGTTTGCTCTTTTTTTCCTGTTTCTTCAGAAAAATTCTGAGTTGGTGAAACTGCAGAGAGAGAGAGCATCTCTAGTCCACACCTTAATTCTAACGCCATGTGAAAAAGGTCGAAATATCTTTATTGATTCTACCTTTGTTCTACAAACAGTAGAATTTAAGTTTTATATCAACTTAAACTGAAGTCAGTCTTGCTTGCTATATTTAAATAGCTAAGATTTGCCTTAACCATACAGGATCTAGAGCAAAAATGGCATTTTTTTCTTTCTTAATGTTAAACCTCAAACGATCAAACAACAGTGAGAAAAATGTTTTCTCTTTTTTTTTTCTTGTTGTTATCTATGTCTTGTAAAACCCTTAAGTGAGGCAGAGATTGAAAAATATAAATATTTCTTAGAAGCCACTTCATTTTCTATCCTCATTTCCAGTTTATATCTGCCTTTAAAAGGAGAGAAAACAAAAAAAACCTAAGAAGACAAGCAAGGAAAGATTAGGGAAATTTTCCATAGACCTGTTGAAATCAGCATTCTCTGTGGTTTTTCTCTTACTGTTTTACAAGTAAAACAGACCAGATAAATTACATTTATAAGCTGGTGGGGGAAGGGAGCGAAACAACCACAAACCAAACACACAAAAACCAGAGATGCAAACTTCTGACTTTACAGATGGCTGTTTTTCTTAATTATATGGATAACAGTTTAGAAATACCTAATTGGTCATGCTTGACAAGTAATAGCAGTTTTTCCAAGATAAACAAATGTTCACATTTTTCATACTTAATCAGGGAGTTTATGTGCAAAAATGACCAAATGTATCATCTATTCTAAGCCTTCTATGTTATTTTGTAATAAACCACCATCTGTACTTTGATTTTACAGAATCTGTGTGTGATGACCACAGAATCTAATTATATGGCAGATGGGTTTGGGGAAGAAACTGGATTTTTTTTTTAATTTTTTTTTTTTTAAATAAACTGCAAATGCTCAGAAATGTCCCTAAAGCAAGATTATTTTGTTTTTGTTTGTCAGGTAGTTCTCTGAACACCCAGTAACTGTTCTAATCTTGATTTCCTCTGTCTACCAAACTCATAGATGTTTCTTGATGATTTTGTGATATTCTGTATTTATTTCTGTCCTGTGTGTTTACATATTGTTTTTTTCATTTTCTGAGATATTTAACTTTTAGTGAATAAATTTTTCCATTATGGTTAAGACATTAACTTAGTCATATCCTGAGAGCTTGGCAATTTACGTTTTTTTTCTTGTTACTAGTTTTATGAAACCTCATAACTCTGCAGGTTTTGTCCTAGTGAGTAAATATGCCTCAAATAAGCGTTCTTTACTAAATTTCTTTGGTGAGTAGTTCTTCTGCCACACCAGTGGTATTTCTGGCTTTTGTGTGTGATTAATGTAAGTTAGATATTTAAAAAAAAAATAATGTAAAGAATGTAAATAAATGTAAATTAAATATAAATATTTAAATATTTTTAGTTTACTTTGAAACCTTTTGGCAACATGCTACTGGATGGGGCTGTGCTGGGAGGGAGAGCTGCAGTGGAGGGGTGTGTGGTACAACTGTGTCCTGTCTCCCCCCAGGGCAGTGCGGTCCTTCTCCGTTCCTTCTCAGAAGGACTCCTCCTGGCTATCTCAAAGAAAACAACCTGAAAGACTCTCCTTCCTCTACTCACCCCGCCTTTTGACTATGCCTAACTCAATTCCATGAAAAATGGAAACTGGGAGGACATTAAGCAGCTTAGCTGTCAGCTACTTTGAAAAATACAGTGAAATTACAGTGAAAATACTGTGAAAAGTGACCTTAAAGTCACTTACACTTTATCTCTATGCACTTTTTCTGGCTGTGGAGGGTTGATCCTGTCTGGACACCAGGTACCCACCAAAGCCACTGTATCACTCCCCTCTGCAAGTGGACAGGGGAGAGAAAATCTAACAAAAGGTTCGTGAGTTGAGATAGGGACAAGAAGCGATCACAAACTGATTACCGTCCCAGGCAATACAGATTCAACTTGGAGCAATTAACTGAATTTCTTAATAATCAAAATCACAGCAGGATAATGAGAAGTAGAATGAACCTTTAAAAAACCCTTCCCCTCACCTCTCCTTCCTTCCCAGGCTCTACCTCCTCCCCCTTAGTGGCACAAGGACACAAGGAAGTGGAGTTATGGTCAGTTCATCTCGTGTGGTTTCTGCCACTGCTCAGGGAGGGAAGTCCTTCCCCTGCCCCACCACGGGGTCCCTTCCATGGCAGACAGTCCTCCACAAACTTCTCCAACATGAGTCTATCCCATGGGCAACAGTTTTTCATGAACTGCTCCAACGTGGGTGCAGTACTTCAGGTACAGGCTGCTCCAGCGTGGGGGCCCCACAGGGTCACAGCTCTCACCAGGAAACCTACTCTAGTGTGTGCTCCTCTCTCCACAGGTCCCTGCCAGGAGCCTGTTCCAGCATGGGCTTTCCATGGGTTCACAGACTTCCTTCAGGCATGCACCTGCTCTGTCGTGGGTATCATCCATGGGCTGCAGGAGGACCTCTGCACCCCTGTTGACCTCCATGGGCTACAGGGCCACAGCTGCAGGGGAATCTCAGCTGCAGCATCTGGAGCACCTCTTCTTCTTCTTTCACCACTGACCTCAGTATCTCTAGAGTTGTTCCACTCTCATATTCTCACTCCTCTCTTCTCTATCTGCAATCACGTGTTACAATAATTTTTTTTTCCCCTTCCTAAATCTGTTATCACAGAAGTGTTACCACCGCTTCTGACGGGCTCAGCCTTGGCCCACAGCGTGTCCGTCTTGGAGCCGGCTGGCATTGCCTCTGCTGGACACGGTGCAAGCTTCTGGAAGCTTCTCAAAGAAGCCACCCCTATAGCTCCCTCACTACCAGAACCTGACCACTCAAACCCAATACACTAGGCTGTCTTTCTGATCACTCTGTTTGGCCTGTAAGAGTTACTCTGTCTAAACTGTGCTCCTTAGAATGATTCGAGCTTGCTGCACTCCAGAACAATTTTACTATCTACCCTTCCAGCTTTCAGGAAGACTAGATAATTAACTGGGGTCGATGTTAACAAGATTCCATGTGATTAACATTTGTGGTGAGTGGAGAGTCCCAGATGAGCATAATCTTGGCCTGAACGGCCATGAGACTGTAATCTTTCTCCCCTGTCTCGAGCTAATTTAAGCTGATTCACATGGTGTGAAATGACAAGATTGCTGTGGAAAAGTATTTAACCATAATATGAGGTTCAGGGCAATTTCCAGTTCAGCTGATTTTAGACAAGCAGTACAGACCACTGCAAGAGCATCTGCTCTTGCATCCCACGCCTTACAGATTTGCTATTTTAGTAATTGCAGATATAAAGAAAAGAGAAAAGCTGTCTTTGAAGGTATTGACAAAATACCTAAGAGGATAGATAGAGATGTGTCATTCTGTACTGTAGATTTTATTTTGATTTTATTTTTTTTCTCCCCTTCTTCCTTTGGTTGATTCCTAGTCTCCCATTACAACTGAGCTGGATATTTACATGATATTTCAGCACTTTTGCTCCCTATCTCAGCTTGAATCAGAGAGTATAAATATATGCAAATTGAAATTGGCTATCAAAAAATGTGTTTTGGTTTGTTTGTTTGTTTGAAAGTTTTTAAAGTTCAGTTTGGATTTGTTTCAATTTATGAGCTAGGATTTGTGTTAATTTTAATTGCGTAAAAATTTATATTTTTCTCATTGACATATGGAACAAAAACAAAATATAGAATTGAATATTATAAGAAAATATGCAGCAATATAAGCATGGCATATATAAAAATGAAATATGTAACAAAAACAAAAATTGAATATATAACAAAAATTAAAACTAAATACTTTATTCCTTATAATGAGCAAAAACCTTCTAGAATTTTTAATACATATGTGTGTTGAACTTTCATAATGTGAAATTCAGTATTTCCCTAATGGAAAAAAAAAAAAAAGGCAGTAAAGAAATATTAGCATAGTAGGAAAATAAAAGTAAAATAGAAAGGGAAAAATATGATACAGATTATATGCAATAAGCATATCATAGACTGGTCCATGCACTGCCTGAAACTCATTAAGATCATTGGCCTTTTCTTCACACTTAAGTTGGGTTTCAAATTTACAACAGTTATTTTCAAGTCAAGTTCTGTATTCATTGTATTCCATTAGTAACTTGAAAGAAGTTCAAACATTTAATCTTATCATCTTAAATCTTTGGGAACAGGCAAACTGTTCCCAAGTGGATTAAAACCATTAAAACATCATTTAGATATTTATCAAAGCTTGAATCACCGAGGAAAATGCCAGAGGAGCAATCAAAAGCACTGCTGTGCCAATACACATTAGAAAAGCTTGAACATGATTATCTTGATAAAGATTGAACAGATAGCTTGAATTGATAGCATCTCTTTTTAGATGTAATAAGTAAAGGAAATTAGAGTGAATAATGCCTCTCAAGATTTGGAGAGGTGAGTTCTGTTTAACACATTTGTTAGGATTTTTTGGTGATCTCATATGTTGGCAGATGTAAATGTTGATACTGACCTCTGCAAACCAGTTGAGATTTGGGTTACTTTTGCATGATATTTGGATCAAAAAATTACCTCTATAGAATATCAATAAACCTACCTTAAGTGCATTTTCCATAGGGATTACAACACAGAATCTTTCTCCAACAATATGTTTCCAGTTAGATCCTTCGACAGTCTATTCTTAGCCCCATTATATGCATCTTCCACATTGATTTAAAAAAAAAAAAATTATTTACATGTCATTTTTATTCATCACATCAAAATTGATGGAACAATGAATAGAAATAAGTATGTACCAACCGAACTACATTATTGGGTAATATAACAATTAAATAATAGGATCAAACACCATGTCATATATCTTAAAATCTATGAGCAGTGATTTTTGTGTGATACGGACCATTATAAAAAGAAGTTATTTACAAAATTATGTATATATGTGTATGAGTGTAATAACTATTATATATATTATTAAATAAGATGTAGCTAACTCTGAACTTAATTTTTAGGAGTACAAACAGAGGCATGTTAAGTGGAAGACATCAGATAAAGATGCTTAATTTTAGAAGGCAGACGAGACAATTACTAAAGAGTTCATGAATGTTTAACATCCACAGTCTTGAAATGAGATTGTAAAATTAACAAAAAATAATTATAGGAAAAAACTTTAAAGCCAGAAGAGAGAAAAAAGAAGTCTATCTTGAATGTTTAGATCAGTTTAGTATTGCAGAGTTATGTTTAGTCTTATCAGCAAAAGGTTAATATCCTTATGGGTGGAAACTTCTTTAAGAACTTTGTGAAAGTCAGGGGTTAGGGGGCAGGGTAAGGAAAGAGGTCTATAAATGATACACCTTCTGGGAGAAATAAACAATTACTTTTCCATAGTGAGGAAAAGTAATCTGGAATAAATGAGACATTCATTAAAACATTTTGAACTCTTCAAGACCTATCTCATTTCTAAAATACACTCTCAAGGTAAAATATAATTTATCAGCAATCTAGAAAATGTGTGGTGCACCTGAGAGATGTTAAGATTTTCAGGTCCCAATTGATGTTTATTCTGAGCTGGTAAAATAAAACCACCAAAAAATCTCACAACGCACTTTTCTTAAAACACTTATATAAGAAAGAAGCACATATATATTCAGAAGGTAAACAAGACTTGATACGTTTCTGTTTTGTTCACAAACTTGGGGGAAAAAAAAAAAGAAGAAAAAATTAGCTTAAAAGCACAAAGTACAGCTACAGTTCAGAACCGAAATTATACTGAGCACAAAAAGCACACCATGACTCTGGAAATGAAGTAGTCTTGACCAAAAAAATACTCTAGGTTAGTAGCTGGAGTAAATTGTATTCTACAATGAGCAAAGGCTTATGAACTTGAATGGCATTTGTGTTTTCTTGAAGGGGATTCTTAGTTTCCAGCTTGTTGTTTGATAAAGCTATTTGTACAAAAGGTCTTTGGTTCTTATTAAGCCTGGTATAAAGGTTCACATGCGAGGCCCACCTGGGAAACTCCACACATTCACCAGTATGATGATAAGGAAGCTCCAACTTTATTCTTAGCCTGGTTGTCTTATATACAGTTATGCACACGATCATCCAATACTTGATTGGTTACAAAACTGTTCACATGCCTAACACTATATTCTTACTGGATAGACAGTATATCTTTATTTTAAAATTCTCTTCCTTACTACAACATCTTATTTGTCTCATTCTTGTTATGTTACTGACCTTCAGCTACAGAACTTTCTCAAAACCATCTTGCAGCTGCCTCTTGTTATGTGCACTCCAGTTCCACAACTTTCCTTAGACTGTCAGTAACTAGTTCACAAAGATTTCTTACCCAAAACGTTCCCTACACTGGTATTTTCGTTTGATAGAAAAAATAAGAGCTAAAATTTTTTTTTACAGAAAATCACTCAAGATAAGTTATATAAAAAATGCGTAGACAGACTCTTTCTTGCCATTGCTTGATCCTGGCAATCTTAGAGAATAAAGGGTGAGATCCTGCTCTCTGAGCCCCTCAGAGGGGCAGTATAGGTCCCACAGCACAGGGAGATCATGCAAGCCAAGGCTGCCAGTGGTACAGCTGCAGACCAGAACCCACATACCTGTCTCTGAGACACTCATGAAGTGATTTGAGCTGACACGAAATTGAGCAGGGTTAAATCTTCCTGATTTCATCAGTGACATTCAACTAAATCAACACAGTCCTCTTTCTTAAAAAGAAATAAAAATTCTATTTTCTACAGAAAAGACATGCTACTTGAATTAACTGTACCCTAGAAGCTGTACCCTCATCCCACATAAGATGATAGTGAAATTTGCCTCATGGAACATCTTTGTCCCTCGGTTGTTGACTGTTCAAGTGCCACTCACTACAAGAACTCTGGGTCTGTAGTCTGTTGCAGTTAAGCAGTCTTTGACAGCTTTTCATCATTTCATTAGAGGAAAAAGCAGCAGTTGCTACCTATTGCTTTGATCTGTTCATACCGGTCACACTATTATTCGTATTACTATTCATAACTTTATGTTTTATTTTGAAATATTTTATCTGCAGAAACAGAAACTTCAAAGAAGATAACGACTCCCAAACCATCCAGCTGTTCAGCAGATCTGCAAAAAGACGTCTCTGATCCAAACCTCTTCTAGCTGTGTTACAGAGCTAACAGCCCCTGCCTTCAGCAGTAGAGGATTTGCAGCAGAGCGTTTCATCGTGCTTTGTGGTGAACAAGGGACTCTTTAGAGGATCACAACACTAACTTCCCTCCACGGATCATCCCTTGTGCTTTTACACTAGAGGGTATAAGATTCAGGCATGTAAGCACCAATTATATGGTTGCACCATGGATCTCATGCACAGGAGCTGCTGCTTCTCCTATTTGCCTCTGGAAAAAGTTAATGGTACAAGCTTGCAGGTTACCTCTATTTTCAGCTTGCCATATTATGTTTCTCATTTTCCCTAGCCTGGCATAAATTATTCTAGATTAAGATGTCTTTACATGTAATATATATTAAATATCAACCTCTCCTGCTGTTAGTGTTCATCTGATACTCCCAAACATGGTTTTCATGCTGAGAGATTGTCCTGTGCTTCTTGAAGCCCTGCATGTAATGTACCAGGAGATCATACCTAAAAGTGTCCCATTTTTTGAATGTTACAATCATTCAAGATGAGAGATACCATTATTTCCTAATTCTTATTTTTCTTCAGAAAATCAGAATACAATTTCCCTTTGCAGCAATCCTGTAACTATGCTCAGGTCTTACTGCTATGAGCATTGCTGTTTTGTAAAAACCTGGCAGGTGATACTAAAAAGCTTCTCAAGGACCATTTTAACAAACTTTTGCATCCTGTTCCTTTTTTTTTTTTTTTTTTTTCAACCAATACTTTAAAGAAAAGTTTTCTAATACAAAAAGATTCCTTCCTGTAAACTTTCAAATCCTGTTAAAAATTAAGTTCTGAATTCTCCTAATCAGAAAGCATGTACCATCCTATATATTCTTACTTAATATAAAGAAAAATGAATGCTTCTGTTGCCTGAACCAGGCATTGCTTTGATATTTTCATACGTCATGTTGTACTTTCATATATCACTTTGTACTTTCCAATATTATTTGTACTCTCAAATGTATTTTGTGCATTTTGACAGTTAAAGGTTTAGGGTTATTCTGAAATTCTGCTTTTCTGTTCTGCATAGCACAGAATTTATGTGGTGAATAGTTCCCTCTTTCTAATCGCAGTCATTTATTTTCAACATTTCTGTCTTGTAAAGCTGAGTTCAAATTTATTTTTAAGAGAGAAACAGAATGTTAGAAATACATTCTGATGCGGTGTATCTGCATAAGATGGGAGCTGTATATGTGCCTTGATTTTAAATTTCTGAATGCCTACTTAATAAGGTAATTTGGGCAAGGTTTGCTCCTCACTAATGGCCAGCCCAGCACAATCTGTCCTGGTCTTTGGCTTGGTATGAAGGTGCTACTGCAA
The DNA here is from genome assembly GCA_013399855.1 of Oxyruncus cristatus. Classification (NCBI taxonomy): domain Eukaryota; kingdom Metazoa; phylum Chordata; class Aves; order Passeriformes; family Cotingidae; genus Oxyruncus; species Oxyruncus cristatus. Next base: position 1,172,252 of record VXAY01004567.1, read on the forward strand.
TACAAATAAGTGATGATAAAAGCTGCTCGTCCTGCTGAACTTAACCTATAACATCCCTTTTCTTTGGTAACAAGGCCAAGCTCTTCTGCACTAAATCAATTCTTCCTCTCATTTGAACCTCCTTAAAATTCCAAATGCAGATTTGCCAGTTAAAGTCGTTACAAGGACACATCCCAGAGTTTTACTCATTTGAAGGAACACAAGGGAATAAGTGGAAGCTTGGTACTTGCCTTGATATATTTTTATTTACTGATCTTCTCTTTAGTGCACTTAATTTATGTCAAATAAATCACTTGAATTCTTTTCAAAGATCAAGTGGGGAAAATGTCATAGCATTAAGCATAAGTATCCATTTTTTTCCTAAAGGTCTTGCTGTCCCCAGGTACATGCATGTAGAAGGTTCTTGAAGACAAGCACACAATCATTATTACAAACTCTCGTTTTCTGATTTTTATAATATTCCAATCTTGTTTATACAAGTCAATTTACGCAAGTGAAGATTAGCTCTTTTACTTAAAATAAAGATTGCTGTGATTAGCAGTTGAAAAAGAGGCATCTGTATTTATGCAGCTGAAAATGTTCCCATTTTCTCCAATAGTCAAGATAGAAGTCACCAGATGGTGCTATTACATAGTATTGCAAGACCTTCTTCTGTAATTTGTTTAATTATTTTTTTTGTGTTTGTTTGCTTTAGGAAACGTTGTATAATCCCTTTGCCTTCCAAGTGAGAGAAGCTGTAGCAGCCCATTGACCTGTGGCTTTTAGTTTGGGAATAAAAGAACTTTTTGGGAGGTGGGCATGGGTGGCCGAGGCCATCTTCCTCTAGAACAATATGGTTTGCATTCAGTTTGTGGTGACCTTTGTTCCTGATCGGAAATAATACATAACTTAGTACGACATGCAACATATTTTTTGGCCCCTTGGACCATGAGGAAAACAAAATAAAACTTGGCAGTAGGCCAGAAATTGTGTTAGGAAGAGAAAACAGGTATCAGAAGGGATAACTGTGCTATTGTTTGTATGGAGAACAATATCATGACTTTGGAGGGGGTTGTCTCTTTAAGGAAAAGTCTTCGTGATTAGTTTCCTTTTTTCATTGGATTAAATTAGAAAGAACAAACATTAGAGTAACTATTAGTTGAGGTGACATTGATTTAGATTTTTATCAGCAGAACCACTTGAAATCGTATAAATGTAAGTTGGGAAAAGAAAGAAAAAGTTAAAAAATGTAAATAGTCATTATCTGCCAGTACGTGTAGTGGCATAATAGTGATAAAGAAAAATACCTTAACGGGAAGGTAGCCATCTGGAATTTAAGAGAATAATGATTAATTCTGCTTCCGCAGATTCAGCAATTTTAACATAAAAAGTCTTGTTAGTGGCTGAGATGAGACTCTTTTATCCCCCTATACATGGAATATGGATGGTGCTGCTTACCTCACCACCTCAGGATCTTAAGTAACAGGAAAGACAAAGAGAGAAAGGCTGTAAAGAGAATCTAGTGGGGTGTGTGTGGGGGAAGATTTCCCGGTAGCTAGATGATATTTATTTATATAGTTCACAGACATGTGCATTGCTTTTTTTCCAGGGAAGGCTTTATTTTTTAAACGACTTCTGGTGATGGTTTTCTTCCTTTGATGAGGTTTAATGAGCACATTAAGTCTCTACAAATTGAATGCAATCTCTTTTAAGAATACCCAAAATTAATGGTGTAGCTGCATGATGACCAATATGAATAATGTCCCCTTTTCCTGTGAGTTTTTAAGTAATTTTCTAATGATGGTGACTTTGGCAAGAATGACAGAAGTAGATTACTTATGTCTTTTATTGGATATCTAAACTAGATTTGAAATATCATTCAACTAAGCTTTAGAAATAGACATTTACGCTTTAAATATTATTTCAAAATTATAATCTTAAAATTATTCTACGTATGTTGCAATTGCCTACATCAGAAAGAATAGGAATATAAAATTTTCTATTTTCCAGAATTGTGTTTCTGTGCTCTTTTTACCAAAGAGTTAATTTAATCTGCAGTTAATTTAATTTCAGACATGGCTATGTTGGATGGAACACCAGTCCAAACAAAAGCTGTTCTTGAGAGAAATCACTATTCTTTTTTAATTTGCCTGACCTATTAAACAATTTCTCATATGAGTACTAGTAAATAAAAACCCTTACTGCCATCTTTAGCAGTTTAATATTGTCTTTCATATACACAGTGCTGAAGAAAATTATTCATGAATTGTATTTCTGTGTTATGCTAGATTACTCCAACTAAAATGTACTTTTAATAGTTCACATCATTTTCATTAACCTCTTGATAGTTTATTCATCTCCATTAGAGCAACATCATACAATTAAAGCAGAAGAAAAACATAAACAGACTATTCTAGAAGCAGAACTGAATAGGAAGTCATATAAAAGCCCCCAGATTTCAATGAGATGAAATATTCAGCTTTTTTTTTTTTCTGTCTCATCACCAATTTCCTCCGCATGAGCATTTCTTGCTATTAATTGCATTTCTAGGTTGCCTTCCATTCTGCTCTACTTCATTAATATGAGGAACTTGAAAACAGGCTCATGGGTGCAGTGTTAAAAGCTTCATAGAAGATATGAAAGGAAGCACAGGTTTGAGTAATATTTTGATCTAACACTGATTTTACTATACTGTTATTCTGCAGACATCATTAGATTTTCCCATTTCTATCCCTCCATTCACATCATGAAAACTGAATCAGGTTCTCTGAATCCTAGAGAATATTTGTTCTAATTGTTAAGACATTTTTGTGTTTATAAAACTAACACACCACTAGTTTTCAAAATGCCAAGCTTTATTTTGAATTTTATTCCCGAGTTCTATGCTGCAAGCACTTTGTTCTGCAACTTGATGATGTGTGGCTCTGAAATCATATCCCACAAGGATTTTAATAAGGAGGAGGCTGGAGAAGTGAATCACAGGGAAAAAAAAAGGAATGCTTGTTGAATGGTAGAACAGTTCTATTTGCACCTGTACTTTAGCTATCTGAACACAGAAAATGGGTCACAAATACGTGTTTCATTTAAGAACATCTGGAGACTTGTTCTGTCGGGAGGCACTCCAAATCTTTTGGTTTTAAAGAAAATAAGGTTAAATATAAAAATCGCATTTTGTATAATATTTTGTGGGTCACCTGAGATTTCCCTCTACCCTAGCAGAACAAAAGAGGTCTTAAAAAGAAGGACTTGAGCTGACTTTGGGCATAAAGGACATCTAGAGGATATCCCTTCGAGAGACATTGAAGAAAGGAGGTAAAAACACTGAAAGAGGGATTTAGAAGATCTGTTTTTCAGTTTTGATATGTTAGATTTCCTCCTAAAGTGAAGGCAAGGTTTAGGTGTGTACAGAATGGAAAAATAATAACAAGGTTTAAGAGAAGATCTGTCGGTGAGCTGTGAAAATTTTGGAAGCAGTGAGGACATTAGGACCACAAGATAATGGCATGGAAATTAAAATACATTTATGTGTAGCCCCTAGAGGAAGTTTATTTTCTATAGTATATTAACTCTGTTCTCATTGTTAAAGAATTTCTGCTTTTTACTGAGTCACAAAACAGATTGTGGTTTGTTCTTGAAAAATTCTGTCTTAGTAATTTTTATTACTTTTAGAAGAAATTCTCCTCCACCTCCCTCACCTACTTGTAATGCATAGTTTTCTAAACTCAGTTTATAACTTTTATGAATCTAGTTCTGAAATGGACATCCAAATATAAGTAACTAAAAAAGATTAATACTATCCATGATTATTTTCTATCTACTGAAAACTTAATTTCCCTAAATGATAGCTATAGGTACTACTAAGAAATATTTTCAAGAAATCAGAAATAGGCTAGTAGGACGTGTAAAGTGTCTAGATGGAGAATGAAGATGACAAATTTAGAATAATACTATTAGTAAAAACACAAAATATATCAAGATGTTTATTTTTCCTCTTAGAGGACATATAGAGAAAGTAAATGGCTTTCCAGACATCAACCAGACTCGTTTAAATCCACATTCCATGGACTAACCTGACTCTCCTATAATTTCTATTCTTCCCTCTAATCTGGGATATCCCAGATGAATCTCCCACTTCCTGAACTTTTTGCTTGCAACTGAGTCTCGCTTCTTGAATGAGCTCAGGATGTCCTGAGGAGTCTCACCTGCTGTAGTTCACATTCACAAAGTGAGGGGCTCGACAGCAGTTGAATCCAGAATTCTCCAGATTTCTGTTTCCTGATTAGTGTTTTGTCTAGCCTTTCTCACAATGCAGCAGAGATGAGCAAAAGTCTTTTTTTTTTTTTGTAAGAGGAATGGGGAAAAAAGTATTTTGAATCATTTTTTCTTAAAATATAAATACCTATGCATAACTGCATTTAGCAACACATGTTAACATAACCTAACGTGCTAATAATGTATTTTAAATCTGGAAAAAGTCCTAATAGAATCTTAATTTCTAAGATCTCTGAATTACATCTCTGCAGTTCTAATTTTATGTGTCTTTAGTCTTTGTTATAGCTTTAAAATGAACACTTCACTGATTATAAACTACAACACATTTATGCATTTCTTTAGATTAAATAAGGTCATGAGTTTTTTGGTTGTTTTTTTTTTTGGTAGGAATCATACATTTTCTGAAGGAATAAAATAACTTCATCTCAGATTATAAAATAAGGTAGGATCTCTTCTTCTAGCAATGAGGGACATCAGCTCTGTGTAAAGTTGTATTGCTGATTGTTTATCAAGATTGGACTTACCTGAGAATACCAGGATATATGGGTCTCTGAACTATATAACTATTGAAGTAGGAAAAAAATATCCTATTACTTCCTTAATGAATCACAATTTATTCAGTATTAATTTCAGTTATGTGAGAAAATTAAGAACAGAAAGGAAACTTCCCCAGAGATTTAGCCTGAATTACTAAATGATAAGAACTAAGCGACAGATAAAATTTTAAAAAAAATTAACTGATAATGTCTCACATTTATCAGCAAATAAAATGCAAAGAATTTCGTAAACAATAGAATCGTATCTCTAAGATAGAAAGCCGTATGCTGCCACATTTCTGTGCTAGGGAAAAAAATAACTAAGTAATAAACTTTAAACTAAAGGGAAGCCTAACATAAAAAAAAAAAAAAAAGAACTCTTTAGAATAGTTATGATAACAAAACAGACAACAGATGACAATATGCATGCTAATGAACAGCAATCAATTTATGTTCTTGAAGCTACTTTGAAGGACATCACACCAGGAGTGTCTCACAGAACAAACAACAATCACCTGACAGGAGTCCTTCCCCCGGAGGGAACTGATATCTAAACCAGCAGAAATATTTGTGAAAAACAAAAGAATTTACCGTAGGAACCAAAATTAAACAAGGAGAAAATCCCAGATGTGATGGCATTACTTTATTGAAAAGGAAAAACTGAAAGCTAACGAGTTAGCTGGGAATGAGAAAAAGATCTTGAAATTCACAAAGGAAGAACAACCTGAGTTTTCTTGGAATTCAGTTTATGCTTTTACTTGTTCAAGATGGAAGACAGATCTATATGGTTTATGTTGGTGCCAGACAATTAAAACAAGATGAAAATACAATTTTCTTACCTTTTCTTTTTTTACAGTATTCTTTTTTTTAAAAGTCCTAAAGTGGTAATTTTACAACAATAAAAAAATCCAAAATTGTCAACACTTAGTTTAATTTTGTTCTTTACATGTGCACAGTCCCATGGACTGCAAAGGAATAACGTGTGTTTTAAATCAACACTCATGTAAATAACTGCAGAATCAGTGATTTAATCTTTGTGCAGTTCCCTAATGGAAGATTCATTCAGAATACAGGGTTTTTTTGTTTTCTTTTAATAATTGTGTCCTACTACCGTTACATGTCATTCTTGTGTTGACATGTGCAGTCAATCTGCAAGTACTGCCAACATCTGGGAATGAATTGTTGTGGTGTAGCACTGTACTATATCTGACACCATTTGCAGTTCTTGCAGTCCATAACCATGCTGGAAAAACCTGGCATTCAGCTTTAGTTTTTCCTTTCCTCTGATGCAGTAGGTGCCATTAATTTCTTAATCAGATGCTTCAGATGATGACCCAAATACCATAGTCCTAAGTCTAAAGGAGTTCTCTGGGCTGCTTCAGCAGGCTTAGCTAGGAAATAAGAATTCAGGCCCAAGTCTGAAATATTTTGAAAAAACAATTGTCTGAAAAAACAATTTTCTGTAGAAAAATTGTTTAGGGATGTTGAGCAGGATTGGACACTTCTGTAAATGTGGCCGTAATATATTAATAGGTGTAATTTATTTTTTGTGTTTGAAATGGTTAACTAGAGTAAATATCCAGTTATTACTTTGTATTGCATTCAAGCGTATTTGAAATATGGAGAATCACCTTTGAAATGTGAAGATCTTTTTTTCTTTGAATAGGGGTGGTCTGTGTACAGCACACAAGCTGTTTTCATATTCTCTCAAGTAAATCATAATATGATGGGTGAAACAGCAAGTCTTCAGTTCACAATTTCCGTAGTGAAAATAATTTGTCAACCCACTAGGGAGCTCAAACTATTTACTGTATTTGTTATCATATCAGATGAAAAATCTAAGGAAATACTTAGATGTCTCTGCCACATTCAGGTTTGCCTGGATATAGTCTCACTTCTGACCATTTCATTTGTCTGTTTGGTATATTGATAAATTTGTAGCTCACATTTTTCAGAATTATTTAGTAGCCTTAAGAATAAGTTTCAGATTACTTCTATGACTTGAAGGAACTACAATTTTGTCTCCTTCAGATTTATTTTGACTTTCATATTGATGGGTAGAGAAGACAAGGGTTTTAGGGTACCATTTGACCCTGGAGCCAAGATTAATTAGTTATGCTCTAATATGGATATAGCTTTCTGAATCTATAAAGCTCCAGGGAGACCTTACAGCACTCTTCCTGTACTTAAAGGGGCTTCAAGAGAACTGAAGAGGGACTATTCACAAGAGCATGTAGGGACAGGATAAGGGGGAATGGCTTCAAACTAGAAGAGAGTAGGTTTAGATTAGGTATTAGGAAGAAATTCTTTACTGTCAGGGTGGTAAGGCATTGGAACAAGTTGCCCAGAGAATTTGTGGATGTCCCATCCCTAGAAGTGCTCAAGGCAAGACTGGTTGGAGCTTTGATCAATCTGTTTTATTTGGAGCTGTCCCTGCCCATGGCAAGGGGGTCGGAACTGGATGATCTTTAAAATCTCTTCCAGTCCAAGCCATTCTATAATTCTGTAATCATGGCAGAGCTCAGACAGGACTGTATTTCTACCTTAAAGAACTCCAGCATTCATTTGGACTGACAAGACTGACATTGAGACTCCTTCCCTTGAATTACTGTAACCTAATGAGTAGGGCCATCTTATCCATTTACAAATCCGGATCCAAAAACTTCACTGCAAATAAATAGTTAGAGGAAGATTGAGAATGGGGATAGATTATGGAAAAAGCTTTTCACTAAGACATTCAAAAGTTACTCCTAACCTCAAGTTTCAATTTGTAAGTTTAATGTTGTGCTAGCTGGGGCTGATTGCTTTTGGGTTCAAGGCTGGCATCTGGCTGACTCAGAACACAGGTAGGATGTACTTGTGTGTGTGTGTCAGCCTCTATACATTGGTAATTGGACTTCCTGAAACCAGTATCCTGTGTCATTTTTGACTGGTGTAGCTTTTCTGCATCATTAGTGAGCTTGCTGAGTCAGTACTGCAGAAGCACTCCTGGTACCCGTGTGGCATTAATCCTCTGCAGAGACCAGCACCTGGAGCACAGCACACTTGGGTACCTCGTTTAAGTCTTTATTTTGAATCCCTAAGCAAGATTTACCTAGTGCAGGACTCTGTGCTGGCATCCTGAACGTGTGTGAACTTCGCAGCATATATTTGATTTCAGCACTTAGTCTGAAAGTATACGCTGCAAAAAATGACTTCCATTTTATAGTTCCTAAGGGATGCGGAACATTAACACTCTCCACGAGCTTCATGAGGCTTCAAAGTGCTCAATAACTTTAGTATTATGCTATTAATATTAACTCTACAGGGATAGATTAGTCATTCATAACCAGTTAAGATTTTTTTTTTTCCTGTTTGCTTCCTTTTAGGAAATATTTACTTATATTTTGCTATCAAATATAGGTACATAAGTAAGTAAAAAAGACTTTCAGGCCCTGTGGTCATAGAAACATTCCTTGCAAGATTATAAAGGATTTATTGTCTGTTATTTTTCACTTATATTGGTTGGGTTTTCAGGATAATTTGCATGCTATATTGCAATTATTCCTTTAGGAATTACTCTGATGGTAAAATTTAAAATAAAAACAGAATCAGCAAATTCAAAAATGCAAGCTGATAAAGATTAGTTTTCATTTAATTAGAACTGTATAAGCTAAAAATATCTATATTGATATGTGCATGCATTGAGTTATAGGTCACTGTCTTCTAACTTAGTTGTCTTAAAGTCCCTCTAAGATATAAATGCTGAGAAACTAGATTGCTTATAATTAAAGGAGAGATCTAGAAAGAGAATACATATATATTTTAAATTTAATTTTGTTTATTCATCTAGTTTCCAAGATTGAAATATTGCTGCATTGTATATCAATGAGATATTGCACAAGGAACATCTGAAGAAGTGAAAATGACCTGAACATCATTTTAATTCAGGATTTGATGGTGTTTTAGTTTTACTGTATGTTATTTCATAGGAAGAAAACAAAAAAATCAGAATATATTACTGCAAAAAAATCTCCAGAACTGAAAGTAGTTATGCTGATGTAAGAAGGTTTTCTCATATGTGTACCAACTTTCTATTTCTCTTGCTGTAATTAAATTAGTCTGGAAACTTTCTGAACAGTATAATGTTATACATAACACTTGTTTATATATTTCTTTTAAGATTTCTTTATTAGGCCAATATCTTAACATTTTTTGGTGGTTCTAGACCTCTGAACCTGCAACCTCACAAGTTATAATGTTTCATTAAAGCAGGGCCATTGAGCCTATTTTAAACAGTCCCCTGAGAAAAGGCTCAAGATGTTTGGCTTCCATTCTCATCACGTTTTTTTTGGAGGAACTGGGTTGGAGCACTTCGTAGATACCTCCACTTGGGATGCAGTGAGCTTTCATTTGCATCTATTATCAGCAAGTGATCTCTGAGTAAATTTCTTAAAGGCAAGCTTCTAACTATGATTATCTAATATCTGTTTTGCATAGAAAAGTGAAACAGAAGTGTTGTCTGGGGCCAGGCAAAGAGCACTGTTAAAATTAGTAAATATTTCAGGAAATATATTTCAAAACATTTTCATGAGGTGACAGATTCCAATAGTTAGTTTTAAGCTGTGGAGATATCTTAATTCAGTGGTGTTTTTACAAACATTTGGTTTCTGACTGACTTTAAGCTAATGAATATATGATAGCTTACTGTCAAAACTTATGTATTAAATATGTTCATTTATGTATTTGAATATAAAACATTTGTTATACTACAGAAGGTAAAAGAGATTTCTTTTTTCATGTTATTGCAGTGCTGAATTACATTTGCTTCTTCCCACAGTTTAAAATTCTTGTGGTTTTTGTTTGTTTGTTTGTTTGTTTGTTTTTTAAAGAATATCAGACTTTTACTCTTGGAACTGTCTTTTTTATAATACCATATTTTTCTGGAGAGCAGAAATTCCTACTATTATTCCAGTCCTGTGAGTTTATATGTTCTTTTCTTCATTTATGCTGACTGTTTGTTACTGAAAAGAATTATGCCACAAGGTGTGGTTTTGCAGTTGCTCGGCCCTACAGAAATGTTGACATGGAAGCCACATTCACAGGTATCATCTTTAAATTTTGAGAACTCAAGAGTTCTGAAAAGTTTCTCTATCAAATTTCTCATTCAGGGCTATGAAAAAAGCAGAAGTTGTTTATAAGTGACAAATAAACACCGGTAATTTTTCTTTGTCTTCCTGACAGAATTCAGCACAAGCTTGAACACAATGATTAAACATCACATAGTAAGTACTACTGGCAGGAAAAAAGGGTATTTTTTTAACGTTTTCTACAAATTTAATTCAAGAAACTCTTGGAAGAACCTGGAGTCCATAACAACACATACCTGAATGTAGCATCTCTTTAAAAATTCCATGGCTACATGCAGGGACCTGTTTATTTTAACGCTATTTGTCGACAGTTCCTGTAAGAAAAAGAACAGGGGCAAGCAGGTAGATGGTGTGACTCAGGTCAGTGTAGCATCCCTTTCTCAAAAAGGATGGGTAATTTATTCACAGAAATCAACTTTGCAACACACAACTTGTGTAACGTTTGCTTTGATACTTCACTTTGTCAATAGTTTTTGGTGTTATTATCTTTGACAGAACAATAACAGATGATTGGCAAGAAAAAAAAAAAAAAACAAAACAGGAAAAAAAAAGCCAGAATACTACTTTTTTTGAGAGAGGAAATGGCTGTTACTGAATGTGTTTTTATTTGATGCACTATTCCCCAGCTGCAAAATAAATATTTCAAAAGTTTGTACTGCATTCCCACTCCCTCTGTCTTTATACTTTACAGAAAAGTGGTGATTTGTTGTTTTTTTTGTCTGTTTGTTTGTTTTTTTCCATTGTTCGTTCGGTTGGTTTTTTTGGTTGGTTGGTTGGTTGTTTTTTCTCTCATCACTTCTGTTACTATTGAATTACTTGCTCTCTGTTTAAAGCCCATTGCTTTAACTGCAATATTTTTTTCCATTCTTTGTAAACAAAATCTGTTCTGGTAGTTTTTTCTTTGCTGTTTTATTCCATTTTACTGGGAAAAGAACAACTATGTATAGTTTTACTTGCCTACAGCCAACTTTGAAGTGCTTCTGAGTTATATGATGTTGAGGAGAGAAAATAAAGGGAAAACTGTCTTATTTTATAACAGTTAACAGATTTCCTTGGCTTTTCCCAGAAGCTCAATGAATAACTATATAGAGATGAAACTTTACATAAATCTGAGGGACAATTAGAGAAAAAAACAAAAATGCCTCATATTTTTACTGGATTATCTTACTTTCATGAGTAAGATGTTAGAAACATAAATCCTAGGTGTGTTAAGCTATCTAGGAACAAGGGGAAAACTCCTGTGTGCAAAGAAATAAGAGAAATAATCTTTTGGAGCCATAAAGGAAGGCAAATCAATAGAAAGGCAATTGAGACGTTAAACTATTGCAGAGTTCTAGGGTCAAATCTATGAATAAATATACTGTTTAGGGAGAATTATAATTGTAGCCTTGAATCATTATAATAAAAACCTTCATTAGTATTTCTGGATAATTTTAAAACAATAATCTTACCTTTTTCAGCATTATTTTTCTTTTTATTTGTGAAAAAAAGAATTACCTTAACAAAAAAATTCCCTTCTTATTCTCTTATAAAAAAATTTCAGTTAACAAATGATTATAATATACTTCATAGATGATATCATGCTAATGCTGACATTGGGAATTTACAGAAACGAGGAAAATGTCCAAGCATGTTTAGTTTTAAAAAGTAAAATTATATGGATAAATTAAAAAGAACCAAACTCCACCCTCAAAATAAAGTGAAGTCAGCCAAAATTTTATCAGTCTTTTATAAGTCTGGCTTTGATAGGCAAATAATTTTATTTGTACTTCCAAAATGCACATAATGCTCTTCTACAGGAAAGAGTAAAAAGTACTTTATCATTGCAAGTTATCTAGAATGTACATATGCAGTATGATTTTTGATCTTACAGTTTTACTACCTTTATTTTTCCTTTAAAAACCAAAGGAGAAAGAAGCTTGTCTCTCTTAACAAGAGGAATATAAATTGACATGACAAGATTACAGCCTAATGGAAGGTTCTCTTCCCATTTGGCAATAATAAACTTCTATTCTGTTTTAAACATTGTTAAAAATAGACATATTAATAGCCTACTGAAGTGCTTTTTTAATTTTCTTTATGTTTGGCACCAACAAACACTTGCAACGAATGAGATAATGAGAAAGTCTTTGACATTTGCAGCACAATGCAATTAAAACCAGAACTAGGATTCTTTTCAAATTTCATACTAGAGCAACTTGTAATTTATCTAGTGACTTTCGCAGTAACTTCTGCTGACTTAGTTTAAATAAGAACCCACTGATGTCTTCAGGTTATTAAGTTCATACTCTGGAAATTGTATGCATATACATTTGGCTGCATTATAACAAGAAAAATCAACTTTCCTTAAAGAAGGGTAGTTTTTCTGGAGGCCTGTTCTCAAGCTGTACAGTCAGGGAACGGATAAAGTCTCTACCATCATGACCCCACTATTCTTCGCAGAAGAGCTTGCCCTGAATCACCAGCACTGCAGTGCCCACCCACAGGACAGGGCTCCTTTCCTCTGCTGCTCACCGATCCACAGAGGCTCAGTCACTGCACCACAACTGCCTTCAGCAAAATAACCTGAACAAGAGCCTGATCTTCTAGGCTGCTGAGTTCTTGCTGTCCTAAACACTCTTTAGAACGAGCTCTTAAATTTGTTCAAGGAGGGTTTTCTTAGTCATCGGTAATAATTATTTTCCAAGCAGGTATTCGGGGATGAGACTGAAGATGCTCAAAAGAAATTGCTCTGTTTTCAAGCAGGTTCAAATATTGAGTGGGAAGCAAAAAGACGTGCAGGTAATTCTCATTTTTACATTCACAGAACACTATTCTTGACTTAAGGAATGAGAGTTAGCAGTATGAAAACTCTGCTACTTGGTCCACTCTTTCAGTAAAGTGAACTACAAAAATTTTATCCCTGAGGCGATTCTTTTGATCAGTCTGTGAAGGACAGTGTTTTCCCCTTCGAAGTGGAATATCATTTTGACATGTTCTGTTGTTATTATTATTTGTCATTTCCAGTGAAGCATCCTTTTTTATTATAATTGAAATCCATTGAAATTCAAAGGTACTTATGAAGGAATTAAATTTTTAAATATTTGAGTCCTTTGAGTTCTTAAAAACTTGAGTTTTTGTGCTATGGGATAGAACCCAGCATGTATTTACCGCATACTTGAAATATCATCTTTTAGAAGAAAAAAATGTCATTAGAGAAGTAGTGGAGGCAGACACCATTCTATAATATCTCTTTTGTTTTGGTGAAGACTTAAATAATTTAATTTATTTCATTCATCAGCCTCTGGGGCTGTTAGCTGAAATGCTGATTCTGTTAGAGCTACAAACTCCCAGCGAGGCCGAGGATTTCAGCTGAATAAGAAATATACAGGCAAGTTCCAAGTTGGATTGGCCTCTCCCAAGTAAAAAATGTGCTTTTAAAAATTATTCTGTTTTATTTTTCATTCCTCAAGAGCTAGAGGGCAACATTGTTTCAAAAGACACTGCAAAAGCACATCATAAACTGCAAGCTTTGAGCTAAAACAAGTGTTTGTTCTGGCATGTTCTTTAATTAAGATACTTGCCTAAGACATCGTTCTATGTGGTCTTCTTAACAGGACATTTTAAAACTGGTCTTTTCACGTCCAGTGACTAGTAAGGATTGGTGGATTCTTGTGGGTTGGATAATACACAGGATATTCAGGATGGAAAATGTGTTCTCTGGCCGGTGATAAGAACAAAGTTAATTTACAAAATAGTCTTGTTTAATGAAATCTTTTTGGTAGGGCAAGTGTAGGATTGGAGAAAAACATATATGGATTAGAAGTGACCCTAATAAGGTGACAGCTACTTTTTCTCTAATACAAATCATGCACTATTGAAAATGTAGAAGCTTCAGAATTCATGCAAGGTGGTATCATGCTGTTTATTGCCTGACCCTTGGGTGTCTCCTGCAGACCTGAATTTATTTACTACAATTCTGAATCTGGTCAATGTTTTTTTGGACAAAATTATACGATGTATGATAATTAGTTGATTTGTCCATTTGGCGGATTAAATAACTCTGTTCTTGTTTTATTCCATTTTTTAAAATTTTATTTTTATTTTTTTAAGATTGTCATAAAATACATTTTATGGAGCTGTATGAAGCTTTTTGAGCTTTATGAAGTTGGCAAAATGTCTTGTCTCCAAGTAACCAAGAAATACAAAAAGATTAAATAAAAATCTCAAATAAAGAACAATCTCATCACCTAGCAATAAATTCTATGGCTATGCTTTTGGCATCCAAACATACAGTAGCAGTTCAGTTGACTCACAATCTGTGGAAAGTGAGCTCAGAAGCTGTATGGCTGGATTATCATGTTCCGCTTGGAAAGGAAATAAACACTTTAAAAATCAGTCCTCAATTCTAGGTAAAATAAAATGTAAAGTTGCAGAAATTTTTCACATGCATTTGCTTTTCAGGTAAACTTTTGAAAATATTGACTTGAGGTCCATCAATTCTACCTATTTCTTCCTATTTTATTTTAATTCTTTCTCTTGGATATTTAATTCTAAATGAAATTATTTGATTATATGAGACACTGATTTCAGCATAACAATTTGTTGTAATGAAATAAAGTCTGAGCAAAAAAATGTTATGACCATGGTAGCTAGGTTATAGCTGGTTATGTGGACACATTTTAATTTTTGGCTAAAAAAAGTGATTTGAGATTTTACTACAAATTGCAGCTCAAATATGCGACACTGCAAATTAGAATAGTGCCTCCCCTACACATATAAATTAACAGAACAAGCACGAATGCCAAGTTGCCATTGCAGATTTTTTTTAATCTCAGTATTTTTAGACTGGTTAGATACGTCATTTTGTACATATTTTTAGTGGGTTTTGAGAGCATTAGAAGGATTGATGTTTTTATCATTTATTAATTGAGACTCAATAGAACAAATAGTAACATTACATTATTTAATGCTCTAAATATATTATTTATATATATCTATGAATGCATATGTAGATATATTTATGTAGATATATAAATAGAAAGATCTAGTTTATCTTATCAATAAATGTGGATATACTCACGGTAGCTTTGCAGAAAAGTACTGCTGAATTCAGAAAATGTGTTGTCTACCTTCATGTTTGTGACTCAATGCTAAATCTAGAAACAGGTGTATGTAAATATCGATATAGTGTCTGTTACCTTAAAGCTGAAAAGTTATATTTTGATAGTTGTCACATAACTTCAGAGTCAGCCTCACTTTTTTGGTCTGAAAACTGTGTGATAAAACTTACAAGTTCAGTCATCCCATTTCTTTTATAAAATCCTCTGCGTGCTTTAATTGTCCCTGCCTATATCACCCCACAGTAATCTTGCAAGGACTATTACTCTCGTGATCATCCAGGGTTCTATTCTTCCATCATTGAATTAAGAAGTTTAATGAGTATATTAATTTCCCTGAATATTTCTCATGCTGAAAACCAAATTGGTGTTTAATATTTTTACATTAAAAAATTAGAGTTTAAAATACGAGGGGGAAAAAACCCCCAACAGAATAACCGTGACCCCCATTCATAACCACTCCAAAAGCGGTGACGTAAAAACTAAACAGGAATGGAATTTGCCCCACAGTTCTGAAGGGCTTTTAGAAGAAAATAAAAAGAAACTAAAAGTTGTACTGTAGGCACATTAATAGTGTCTGCCCCTAGAAACCAGGAGAGAAATCTAGTTGTCATTACTTTCAGAATTATTAATTTATAACTGCCATCAGAGCTCCAGTTTTTTCTCATATTTGTCGAACAATGCTGTCTACAGTTCTTCCACAAGCTTTTTTCTGTTCTTCCGGTTCCATGATTAATCCTGTGGAAGCATACTGCACTTAATGCGGTCCTGGTGATAGCTTTTCTGTGTTTAGTTATTTCCATTTTTATCTCTTTATTTCTTTTATCTCTCGGCTCCTATTCAGATCACTTTACTGGTGATACCCTGTGAGAGATTACCGCTAACAGATCACACAGGGATTATCAAGACTGGCATAATGTCTCTCTATAAATTACGGACTCAATATCAGGTTCTGATACTTAATCCCAGCCCTGTATGAATTCAAGGAAGTTACAGTCTGCCATTAAATGTAAAAAGTTAATGTATGCCATGTACTGATACAGAAGCCATGAGTTTCAGGACACCCTTTCTCCCCATCCCTCTGATATCTGTGTGGTACTTCTGTGAAGCACATTTGTCAGTACGAAGCGCCATGGAAGCACTTACAAATAACTGGAAGTCAGACCTGAAGTACAGCTAAAAGCTTGTTGTGGTATAAAAATGATATCTGTTGCGACCTCGGGTAGGGTCTATTGAGCATCATTCCTGCAGAAATTAGGGCACCAACTACAAGGCACATCACCGTGCGTGCCTCAAGGGAAGTGCTCTTCAGACTCCAGGGTCTATAACATTGCTCAGGTCAGGCAGCACGTCCACTGTGCCCAAGAAATCTTCTAGGCAGCAAGACCTATGAGCTATGGTCCCCTTAAATTAAACTTGATGAATATAAGCAACAAATTGTGCATTTCAGTGTTTTCTAGTTTACAGATTGACCCTGTGTTTTTGGACGTTTACAAATTTTAGGAGAAAACCCCAAATTTTAAAAAAGGCACTGTTAGTTCTGATGATTTATTGAAATAAATAACAACAGCTCTAGTTTTTATTCTTCAAAATATGACATTTTTTCAAATTGATTATTTTAATTGATCAGCTTTGTCTAAATAATTATAGTTTTATTAATAGATTTTAAGGCTCATTTGACTTTTAGTGGAAGATTCAAGATGAAAATATTTGAGTCAGGCTTCTTTTTTTTTCTAAAATAAATAGAGAACAAATCATCTTTGCACTTCAGTACTTTTGAAAGTAAGTCTGCTGATATGAGAATCAGATGCTGAATATCACTTCTGCTTTTATACTTCCTATTGCTGTTCATACTTACATAATGTGAAAGATTCATCTTGGTACATTTCAATAAATACTGCTATTTTATTTTATACTTTTTTATTTTATTTTTTTATTTTCAGTGTCACATAAACAAACACAAAAACAGAAGTCAGTGGACATCTTTTCAAGTGAGAAGGATGCATGAAGGTACCCACAACTTCACAAGATGTAAATGTTAATTTGATATCAGTTCAGGATATATATTCATGGGATGTTGTTTCAAGAATTGTAGTCAAGAATATATTTTCCCAAACATGTATTGACAGCAAGAAGAAGGTGTGATTTTTAGATCTTATGTTCCAGTCTGCACTTTGGTAAGGATTAGCTAATGTGTGTTTAGTCCTCCAATTTCATCACAAAAGGGTCTAATGTTTTAGTTATATAGTTTCCAATTCAGTTTCTGATTGTGTTCAGTGGGGATGACTTCAAGGAAAACCTTTTCGTGGTTTTGTTTAAGTGAAGACGAGATTTTTAAATTTAGGGAAGAGAAGAGTGCTATAAAAAAGCATAATTCCTTACCATTCCCAACCTATTCCTGCTTTATAAAGGTCACTTTTCTGCTGTAACACCGTATTTCTGAACTTAATCACAAAAAATGCTTCACTCTTTTGATAACATAAATCAAGGTGCTCTTGTAAGAGATAATTGCAAGCTTATTGTACTTCATTAAGCCTATACTCTCATACTGTCGCACAATTTAATAACTTTTTCTATCCAGTTATTTTTATGCTTGCTTTTCTTTTCCTCACTTAATTTTCAGCTTTTTCATCACTTTTAGTATAAAGACTTCTCATTTTGCAGCAAACAATAATCACATAATTGCAACAATTTTGAATAGTTCTGTCATATTTCCTTAAACTAGTTTTTGTAAATTAGCATGGCTGTAATATCCTTGTGTCATAAAAGCACTCAACAGAATCTTCTAATCTAGAAATTACCGAGTAAGAATATCTGAAAAATTGTTTATTCTCTATTCTTCTTCAAGGCCAGAAGTCTTCTGATCTTACCTATTTGCTTCTTAAATACTAGCGTTGCATCCTGGAAACTTGCCCTCACTGCATATTAATTATGTGCTTTTTGCAGCATAGCGTGCAACTATGAAAAATATTTACTTGTAAAATGATTCATGTGATATGCAATTAAATATCCACATAATAATTATATAGTGGCACTAAATTAATATAAGTATTAGGTAGCATTGAGCTATTACTGATTTTTAGATGACTTGCTGCCTGAAAATCCTTCCCTTAAAGATTGACAACATGTCGAGTAGTTTCACAGTTCCTTAAACCTGGTAATTTTTTTCATTATACAATTATTGACAACTGATACAAGCTGTCCTGGAAAACAAGAAGAAAACAAAACAAAACCAAAACAAAAACCAAAACCAAACAAAAAAAAAGGGAGGAAGAGGAATATTTTAAGGGGAGTATTCATTTGGAATATTATTGGTTCCACTGAATTACTATAGGTGTGCTTTCTTTGTCTAGATGAAACTAGGACAAAACTGGAAAGCTCTGTGCCCAGACACAGTGTAAATGTAAACTGTATCTTCATTGATTCAGCAATATTCTTAGAATGAAACAGAAAATTAATTTTTAACTATCCTTATGTGACTTACCATAAACAACTGGCTCATTGTGATGGAAGAAGGAAGGTAACATGGCATCTCAACTGGTCAGGAACAGAGGAGACAGGTTGTGTGGCACCTGAGCCAAAACTGGGGAATCTATTTGTCTCAATACAACCCTAATGGCCCTCTTCACCTTCCCGTGCCAAAGAAGCACTGGCAGCAAAGCCAAGTCCTTGCCTTGTTCTCTGCGGTTGCAGCCGGGCAGCTGTGCCGTGTGGCTCATGAGATGGTGATTGCAGTCTCCATGCGGGCTCTGACTGCTGCTCTATGAAAGATTAACATCTCCCAGATCTGTGTCTGACACATAAATTATTCACAGGACTCTGTCACATAGAGGTACGAGTAAGCTCATCTTACAGGGTTGACTTCAGTTCCTTCCCCTTTTACACGAGGGCTGTTGATGGTTACACGGTGAGAAAGGGGAAAGCACCAGCACGTGATCATCTTTCCTCCCCATTACGCTGATGCACTTTGGCTTCACTTCACGATGCGCGGCACAGTGGAACAGAGACTCCTGCAGAGAGAGCACAGCCTGTGCTGATGGTGCGGTTAAACACACTCACGTAAATTTTTGGAAGTCTTTTACTGCCTTGGAGTTTGCTAAAAAAGCGTTTCAGATACAGCAGTGGTAATTCGACGCAAGTTTCTGTTTAACCCATCCTGATGAAAACATTTTAAATCAGTAAATTCAAAATTAGGTAATGTTTTACCTAGGGTGTATTATGACGAAGACAAGAGAACTGGAGTGCATTAAAGACAGAAAGTGCGTAATAATGTCCGTGTTTGTAATTTATTTCATTTTGTTGCGTGTTAATGGCTTTTACATTTCGATATTTTTCTATTTGTACTTTAAACAAATGAACCATATTTTATGGAAAATTGTAAACTTCAGCCTATGTGTCAGGACTCTAAAGACTCCTTAAAGCAAATTCTGGTGTTTCTTAATCATTTGTTTCATGTGATCTTTATTTTGCCAATCTGCAACAATACTTAAAAAATCTTATTCTTCCAAGAATTTACTGCTTTTAAGCATGGCTTATTAAAAATGGGTGTGTGAGGTTTTTTTCAGAGTAGAAACAGAATTGATGCAGGTACTGCAAATTCAGAATGCATCAAATCCAGTTTTGAAAGACAGCTTTTCATTAGTTCTCTTGAATCTTTACACACCCATTAATAGAACTTGACAATAATTTTCTGTTCCTTTCTGGTCTCTTTTACTGTTAAAAATGAACATAGGGATTTCCATAAGGAACATGGCTGTTTCCAAGTGCTAAAGAATGTAGTGATAATAATTGGTCTTATACCTATAATAAGAAAAAAAACAGAGAAAGAAAAATATAATCTTCAGTTATGTGAAGCTTACATCTAAAGCATCCTTTCTCAGATCTATTAGATGAAAAATTATTAGGATTATTTTTCATGCAGGATAGGTCATCTCAGCAAACCTAAGTCTTGGGGATTTACTTAAAAAAAACCCCAGACTAGCAACATTTGCATTATTCCCATGTTTATAATCTCAGCTGAAATGTAGATATCATTACTACAAAGCTATTCTTTGGGTTCACAAAGAACTAACCAAAAGGATAAGAAGGGCTTACAAAGGTAGGGCTTAAGCAGGAATTGTAAGGTAGGGGTTTTCTTTTTGTTTTAACCTGCGGCTCCTGGAAAAGCAACGGAAGGTTTTTTCCCCTTTATCTGGGGATACTTAGGATGCACTTGTGTGTTTCAAAGGGCAGGCTGAGCATGTGAGTAGATTGTATTTGATGCCGGTTCCCATGCAAAACCCATCCCTCTTGGAGGTCACGCAGGTGTTTACTAAAATGCCATTCCATGAACCAAAGCCCATTAGCTTTTTGTCCATACGTGATGTTTATAAAAGGAAATAAGACCAAAACACTCTCAGTGCCAAACCACATGGATTTTTGTACATGTACTGTTGGCACCAAGCTGCTTCTGATCTTTCATCTCCAGCACTTGTAGTCGTTTTGACATGGAAGAGTTAGCTCCCAGTTAAGCAAAGAAGTTGCCAAACTACAAAATGTTTCCCTGTTAAATATAAAACTAGGTGAAATTCCCTGCTGCTCTGCAAAACCTGATGTGACCACCACTAATCCCTTAGGCTCCCGCTGCTCTTCTGGTGATAAAAACCAGGAGTGATTTGGCTGCCTGATGACTATTTTGCTGTTTTATTTGCTGATTCAAGGGAGAGGTTGTATTATCACTGTTTTCAAAGTTAATTTTTGTTTTCCAGAGTTCTTGGTGGAACAGGTCTCCTCTGTGAGTAGTCTCTGCACTCCTGAAAACTTTCAGTATTGTCAAGCATTGAAGGACTTTTGTTTAATATAGGAATATTTCAGATCTCCCACAGGGGTCTAATATTCAGGAGATACATATGTACTGCTGAAAATGCATCTGGAAATGGTGCTGTGTAAATGACAAGATTTTTCAGCTTGTCGTTACTTTGTTTATTTAGTATTAGCAACTTGCTAACAAGAACAAGCAGCATGTTTATGTGAACTATGCTCATTATGTGACAGAAAGGGAGAGATTTTTTTCACTAGTTCTCACAAGGTTATATTTCCACAAAGTAACAATGGCGTGGTGGCCCTTGTAAATGTTGGCAGCTTAACAGTTGTTTCTATTGGAAATAAGGTTTTCCTTACAGTCGTGATGATCACTGATATTTTGGACTAAAAACTGATTATCAGTGCAGATGTATAACTCATCAATAACAGAGATATTATATGGCACACTTTCATACCTTATAAATGTCTTGTAATCAGGTAGAAGACCTGCTTACACAACAAGCTGCAGGCAAATATTTTCTGCTAGATTCAGCGGAAGAATTTCCGTCAAGTGAGAGATCACTGGAGTGAAACAAGAAAGGATTTGGTCAATCATGTTTTACAGAAAATACATAAAAGTGGTCTTGAATACAAGTTTCACATACAGAGGTGCTCCTTGTATCAGTGTTTCTAAGCCAGAGCAGATTTCATTTTCACAGAAAGGTAAATTTATATTATTAATCATCTTCTTTTGTCAAATAATGTTCACCAGGAAAAAATGGGTTCAGGGGCAATATGTTTTTAAATTATTAGTCTGCTTTATTAACTGGCAAAAAAATGAGAAAGGAACTGTGAACAATTTCATAATTTCTAACTAGCAAACTGTGTTCCAATTCTTTTCTCAAACAGTTTAATTCTTTTTGGAACCCTGGTCCTCATTCAGGTTATTGGAATACTTCCAGACATTAGTTACAGAGACATAGATACCTAAAAATGTAAAATAATCTACAGGGCAGACAGTAAAATTCAATTTTAACATTTGATTCTTCCTCCCATTCCACTTCTGTACTGTTATAATCACTGCTTACCTTTCTTAGCATCAGTATCAGTCCTTGTTTTGACTAAAGATGTCAATAAGTATTCTAACAAGTTGTATTTATTTTAAATTTTGTGTGGTTTTGAATTTACCCAAGAGCTAAATTTTTTAGAAACCACCTTAATGAACTCAAGTATTAAGTGTAATTTATAAATATAACTTCCCGCAAAGACAATAGTTATTCAAATCGGAATCTAATTTATTCACCTATATCATGAAAATAATTAGCATTCAACATAACAAAGTAAATATTTTCTTTTAAATGCTGGTTTTATTTATTTTCTTTCTTTCTTTGTTTGTTTGTTTGTGTGGTTTTGTTATTTATTAAATTTTACTAGCAAATGATAGGGGTATCTCTCCATTCCGGTTTAGGTGACAATAAAGAGGTTGTCCTCCTGATAGTTCATTTCCTTCAGGGTCACACTGTTCATCATTTTTATCATCTAGCTGCTTCTCTTGCCTTACACCAGGCAAGAAATCCTTTCTTCAACCACCATGTAAGCAGAGTTGCAAAAGCTGGGATGTGAGCACCTCATTAACTACACCAGTGCTCCATAATGTACCACTGTTAATATGCCAGTGTGCATTCAATTAATCTTTCTTCTCTCATGCTGACTAAAACCATTGTGCAAAACAAACCTATACCATACTGACAAGAATCACACAGAGTTACACTTACAAATGTTTCCATTATCAGGAATATAATGCAAATATTTTCAAAAGCATGAGGGGAAGAAAAGAGGACGGGTGGCCCATTCCTGGAAATATTTCATACAAATCAAATCCATTAATAATAATTTTGTTGATTTTTCTTTCATTGCTTAAATACTACTCGTTGAGTGTATATTAAGGAAGTTTGGTTCCATAATACTGTGTGAGAATTTTTCATAGGTATGCTCTGTGCTGTTGGACAGGATCAGCAGTCTGCTTTCTCTGATGAGCACCTTGCTGTTAATCTTGGCAGTGCTATCCCTGCATGAGTAGACATTTAATGGAACATGGAAGGGTTTCAGGAGGATGAGCCAGGTCATCTCATCCCCAGTGCCCAACCTGTTTGTAGAAGGTAAAAGGTTTTAAATCCTCTTAGAGAAAAGAACTGAACTGTGATTTCCAAATGACTTCCAAATGCTTTAGCTGTAAAACTGTTTGATTAAAAGGGAAATGTTTATTCATGTAACTAACAATCTTTGAACTAAAAATCACTTGTGCCTATGCCAGGTGCAGCAAATTCCAGCTCTGAACCCTAAGTTTAGGAAGATATCTCTGTATAACTATCCTGAAGAGGGATTCAGTTTAAATAACCACCTCTACTGGTGTGTTAGGTCCAGCAACTCTGTGTTCACTCCTGTTAACCCTCTTTTGAGGTGCCCAACTCTCCTAATAAGTAAGAGACCTAAGGTAAATTTAAGGATGTGAATATGTTACAGGGGTCAGACACAGGTGAGAGCTGCTGTTTTGGTAGTTCAGCCTCTCCTCTCTCTTTGATTATTTACACTTCCCCAATTTTAAGAAAATCTTTCTCCAGACTCCAGTCATCTGATCGGTTTTCTTCTTGTTACTTGAGGGCATAATACTGGCCTATTAGATTATTATATGATTCACAATGTTATTTTCTTTTAATGATTTAATGCACCAAGAAATATATTAATTTATCCCTGACTATCAATATTGTTCTTTTCATGAGAAAAATATAATTTCCAGTCTGGCTCCTATACTCTGTTCAGCTTAATAATGAACACAAGTAGAAGAGAAGGATTAACACTTCGGGTGAAAAAGCCCTTTGTGGAAAAAATCTATACACTCTTTATATGATCTCTATAATTTTATGTATTTATTGACTTCAAAAATACTATGTACAGTCCTAACAAGTAAATCCTATCAACAAGCCTTCTACAGAATAGTCTTATATTCTTTCTACAAGATGGTCCTTTCTTTTGCAACAGATAAAAGCTTCCATTTTGGCATCAGCATTATAAATATTAATGTTTAAGAAAAGGGGGACTGACAATAGTCCTGTCCCAGTCCATGAATGTGTAGTAACAATGCCATGATTGAATTAGTCTTGCTTCCACATTAAAAAAACAAACAAACAAACAAACAAACAACAAAAAGACCTGAAAATATATCAGACCATTTTATAATTTGCTTGATTAAGCCATGTAGTTGTAGATATTCACTACTTCCAATTTGTAATTTGGTAATGAAAACATTCAGCAGTCTGTGCCATGCCTGAGATCAAACTTCATGGTCACAATGATCATCTCCGAACGGCTTGTGAATCTATGGATGAATAATCTTCTCAAGGTCTGATTTACTATACCACTTTTTTCTGAAAAACAATCCTTAAAACATTGAATAAAATATGAACTTGTCTGATGCCAAATTTCTTTAAACCAGTCATTAAGATTTATTATTTCCATTATGAATAATGTCCATTATAAAAGAAGAAAAACATGACTGTAAGGCAAGCATATATTTTCTGTCATAGCACAGCAGTTTGTCTTCAATGACTGATGTTGTTTGCAGTTTGGGAAAGTAATAACAGAGAAAGAGCAAGTAAGAATTGTATTTTTAGCAAAACCTCATTGTTCATCGCATACATTATTTTCATCCTTCAATAAAGTGAATGCTTATTACTGTCAATAGTGACAACCAAAAGCCAGCTGACCTCTAGTTGTAGCTTTATAAAACTAGAAATGTTGGTGAAATAATCATAATGCAAAAGCATTTACAACAGGCCTAACCAAAATGTACCCATCATGTCATATGTTATGAAGAAACCTTCCTTGATAAGACATAACTTTCTCCTTTCTTAATGAGAAACAACTGGAAGGTGACTTAGAGACACCGTTTCACCTGTTTCTTAAAGTCTTTGAGAACACAGTGCTGGTTTTGGCTCATGAGTTAGCAGCCTCCTGAGCTGGCAGCAGCTCAGCTCCTCTGGAGGCAAGCTGCTGATGGCTTTGCTTTTTCCTTCTCATCTGTTCTCATCCTCCTGTTGGCTCTTTAGACTGGGAGGAGCATGTTCCATTCTCTTCTTTCTCTTCCTCCTGCTCTGTTTAAAGAAGCACAACTGCAGTATCTACCTAACTAGATATTTCCCTCACAGCATAAATGTTCAAAGCCAGTAATTAAAGCCCAGCCTCATTTTCCACCCCTCACCCCCATATTGTTTGGGAAACTGAATTGCTGATTGTTATGGGAAACCTGAGCAGCTTCTGCCTGCAGTCAACTAATAGTGGGCAGTATTCTCAACCTATTTTGTGATCTTGGAGGTTAGACATCATCTGTTTGAGAAGAGAATAAAATTAAACATTTCCCCAGCAACAAAAGGTTATCAACTCCACAGTAATTCTGTATGCAGTATCCCCTTGGAGGAATCTGTCCTTGTGAATTTGCTTGCTTAGACTTAGCAGGGGTGCTGGGGAATTGTCTGCACTGTAACTGGTGAAGGATGGTATAACACTGCAGGAAGCTGTCTGAACAAGTCCCATACCATGTTGCAGAGTTCCCAGTTATTTATTTCCAGTCTTCTTTTTGGCCTTGCCTTCTTCCTTTGTGTGTACATTGCAAGGCGAGACAATCCTGCCATCTCATCTCTTCAATTCCTTAGCGATCAACTGCATTTGTCAGAGCCCCACAGTGGTGCTACCTGTGAGCAGTGGAATGTGAGGTGAAAAGCTGAATGGGAGGACAGACAGGTACAATTCTTTGCACCCTCTCAGCTTTCACCTTCTACCCAGGTGCACAGGTAGAAGGGCTGTTACAGACCACAGGCTATGCTCCCACGTGGCGCCTGACATGACTGACAGGAAGGATGTAGACAAAGGTCTTCAAAATTAACACCTGTGTTTCCTTCCCAAACACAGCTTAGAAAACAAAAATCCTGAACTCAATTTGTCCCATGTAAAGCATTCCGTAGATGAAAACATTACTATAAAAAGAATCCCCAGGGCAAAGGCTCAGGGGCAGAAAACATGAGGTTCAGTGTTAGGCCATATTTCCACTCTCTCAAAATAATGTTGTGTGCAATTATGATATGTATGTTTAAGCTATTGAAACTTCTATTAACCCTACTATGATTCTATATGGTTGTGTCTTTTTTTTCACACATATTCCAACACTTTATCAGTGGAAAAATCAGTCAAATTCTGTGTGACCGTATTTAAATAAGTGCCTAAATTTCATCTAATACAAAGTATGATAGAAAAAATTTTACACAACATACAATAATGTGTAGTTACAGTAT
The DNA here is from genome assembly GCA_013399855.1 of Oxyruncus cristatus. NCBI lineage: Eukaryota > Metazoa > Chordata > Aves > Passeriformes > Cotingidae > Oxyruncus > Oxyruncus cristatus. The sequence goes on from VXAY01004567.1 coordinate 1,198,393, forward strand.
ATTTCAAAACCTGACTTGTATCATCTGTATATCTATAACAAGATTTAGATTTGCTTCTTCACTGTAAAACAGTTTTAGAGAAATGTTCCAAAACAAAAATCAAAGAGCACTTGAGAAGCAGAAGAAATAAATTTGTAATGAAGACTTAGTGTTCTGTATAGATAGTGAATGAAACTCTAGGAACATGAGTATTTTTCACCGTAATTTTTCATAGTAAAGATGTCATTGTAATAAAAGTATGTTTTTAAATTAGTGACATTTGCAAATTGGTTTCAGATTTATGAGAAAGCTGTGCTGGTGGGAAATAATCCAAGAAAAAAAGCTCAAAAATGTTAATTACAAAGTACAATTCTTGCTGTGTCTTGAGCTACCAGAAATATCTGCTAATTGCTACCAGTCATCTCCTTTCACTTCAAGCTGATCTAATTAATTTCAAAACACCCTCGAATTTCAGAGCCTGGAATTCTAGGTTTCAGAAAATTCATTTCCTCTTGAAGACTTTAATAAAACCTCACGTATCATCTGAATGCCTTCAGATAGATCCCATGCCAGGTAGACCCAGGGCACATTTTCCTTCCCATACCCTTCTTTCTTCATGTAAAATACTTGTGAAACACAACATGCTTGATGTAAACATTCAACATAACTTTGCTTGTATTAGGAAATGTGAACTCATAATCTACTTTTTTTTTTTTTTTNTTTTTTTTTTTTTTTTTAATGGCATCTACTAATGTGCAGATTCATCAATCCCCATCTCCAAACTAGGTGAATTGTTGTGGAAATTCTGTATATGTGTTACATTTTGCAGTCTATGGTCCTTTTTCAGTATTTCAATTTCATTTATGTTTTGTGGTTAGAAGTTACCCTGGAACAGGGGACAGAACAGTTCCCTCTCTCCCTTTAACAAATTTAGAATCTGCGTTTAGAGACACGGGTCTTGTTTAGAATTGTGTTTGACATTAGAAAATTCTATCTGTCAGTTGCTTGACAAGCCTATTTGGGCCAAAACTTCTTAAATGCAACTGTACATTAAACCCAGATGAATGTGATAATAGCCATTATGTTACAAAAAGACCACCTTACAAAAATGAAAAGGTACAAATCAAGGCTTGGACAAGTATTCAGAACGTTATACTTACACTTTTTGAAGCAGAATGGGACAGCACAGTCACACAATTTTCTTGGCAATATTTCTATGCTTTCACAACACACTGAAATCAGTGTGTGCTGGGTGGTTTGTTTGTTTCCTATCTACAGAAATTACAAGTGTGATGAAGGTGTTCAGCTTTTTCCAAGCTTGCTTTCCTGTGTAAAGAAAGACTTTGGATCTGCATTTAAATATGATTGACTGTTAGCTTTAGACATTTGACTAGTCGGAGAAGTGTTCAGTGAGTAATCACAAAGTGTGCTTCCCTTCAAGTATCTGGCCAATGATCTCCCTTTTAGCCTGGAGCAGTAATTGTCTGTGCATTTTAGCAGTTCATTTGCTTTCACTATGCTATTTGTTTCTTAGTACATTGGATTTTACACTGTTTTGAAGAAAAACCCTTATGATGGTTGAAATGAGCAGTTATATCAGATCTGGTGCATTGGAAGAAATTCTGATACTGGCTGTGTACATTTTTGTACAGATAAGCAGTATCTATGGATGCCATCTCTAAAAGGATTTATTTATATCTCTTCTCTTGCAGCAATGATAAATGAAGGTACCACCCTTACTGTATAATAGTATTTTCCCAGGTTTTGTTTTTTTCAAATATAAATACAGCCTTAAAACAAATATTTTCAGTGGGGTCTCAGCACCAAACTAGAGAGAGCATGAAGCTTACATAGTACACTTCATAGTGTCCAACTACAAGAATCATTTCCCAAATGGATAAAGAAAAGAACAGAATTAAGCACACTGACTTCTTTGGCCCAAGAAATGACATGAGAATATGATAACATTCATAAGAGTCCTACAAAATCAACCAGTCATCTTCTGCTGCAAAATGTCAGTCTACACTACATTACTAGAAGGGGTGAAGTGAAATATGTGCTGCAACCTCAAGGGGCAGCATAGCTGAGGATTGTAAACACACTTCTATTCAGTTTAAATACAGTACAGTGAAGTTACCCTTATTTCAAATGCTTTTTTGTTATTGAAGTTTGTTGGAACAAATTACTTTATTTCTCTCCTTGCAGTGGAGAGGTTGTTTTTT